>VBVR01000121.1:0-75082 GCA_011638315.1 Tetramorium parvispinum | reverse complement strand
TTTTCTTCTCTGTGCTCCCCTAGTTTCCGTTTGCCCACGCTTTTAAGGTGCATTTCTCAGGTGAGTTCGTTTAATTTTGTAATTTTATAGAGAATAAAACGATATTATTGTAATATCAATACTTGTCACGATACATTACAATTGTTTACGGTTCCGGTAATTCACGGTATATTGTTAAGCTACTTTCTCAAGAGATTAAAGATGGCTGAAGTTGACATTAATAGAGAAAAACTTGGAAAGAAGCTCTAGCATATATATACACGGGAGAACAGAAATATTGATCAGATAAAAAGAATAAGTTAAAGACTCCGAAGAAGAATAAATCAATAAAGGAGGGGTTTTTGCCTATCAGAGTCGAAGGATCGATTCCATCGCGCGCAGTTAAGCATTATTATCCTTGAGCCGTTGAATCCCTGCGGTTTACTGAATAATACTACGTTTAAGTAAAGCTTGCCTCCCTGATCCGAGAAATGGCGCTCCGGACAATCCACCGTTTGTCCGCGATCATGCATTTTCGCCAATTGAGACACTATTCGAACCGACGACGAAAGGCTCGGGCAGTGCGTGTGTTCGTGGCGTATACATACGTCGAACGTATCGATACGCAATATCCGTTAATGATCAATGCAAGAGGACACAGCAGACATCGGATCCCGTGAGGCGTGAAATCGAGATGACTGACAAACCAATCAGCTAACTAGACCGAGTCAGAGTAGACTAATGAGGGTGTGTCTCGTGCGTGCGTGTGTTCAACAGTGCGTAAAGCGCGCGCCGCGCGAGACAACGAAGAATCCAGCCGCAAAAAAACTGTGAGCTTTCCACGTGAATCGGAGAGGTAGAATCGTTGAATATCACTCGCGCGAACGTAATTACCGCGGTCTGGTTTCTTTCACGTATTGATATTTTTCGGGCGCGGCGCGTCCCAGCGTGATGCAGCCATCTGTAATAACCGGAGCGTAAAATTCCAATAAAAATCGAACGATGACTTGTTTGATATAGCGGACAACGGGCGAAGTATGGTTAAGATTATCTGTTTGATTAACGGCGCTGTTAAAACACGCGGAGATCACGCGTGCGGGATTTATATGTCAACGTAAAAACGAATTGAACGAATTGAACGAATTGAGCTCGCCGGACGGGTCGCGTGTGCGAACACGCGATTCAAAATACATTTCGGGAAGGATAATAAAGGCTCGCCCGTGTGCTCGTATGAATGTGTAATAAGCGCATTAGCTATCGGAAAAAGTGTAGGATAATATTGACGATAAATATAGCTTTGGCAATCGTCGCGAACGTCGTGGATTTGAGACGTTATTGTTCCGCCAACAGTAACGAGTCTCGGATTTGAATTCATTGTTTCAAAGAGCCAGTTACAGCGGCTTTTCACGGGCAATATATTATCTGTTATTATTGCAGCCCCACTCGAAGCCACAATGGCCGGCTTTGCGCTCTGATCTCCATATTTTAATTAAAAGCTCTTGACGCTGGATACGTACATCTCACCTGGTAGAAGTCAATTCGCAGAATCATTACCTTCGTAATATCGTTGTATGTTAATTCGCTGCTGATCATAATTTCGAGTACGTTACGTACTCGAAATTATAATCAGCAGCGAATTAACATACAACGATATTACGAAGATACGGACTTGCACGTGAAAATGTGCATCGCTAACGAACGTCCTCCTTTAGTCGAATTCACGCGGAGTGATTCTTTTATTAGCGCTCAAACACAATATTACACGATGTACGTATAGGATAATTAACTCGTACGGTACCATCATGGGTATTCTGCATTTCGAGCGATTTCTACTCATGAAAGTTTCTCGAGGAGTCTTCTAACATTCCTTATCATCTTATTTTTTCCAAAATGAAGACATTTATTTTAGAAACTTGAAAATATGTTCATGAATTTATTTTAGAGATTTTTTGAATCACTGTAAATAAATAACAAAATTATCGGAAATAGAATATCTATATTAGGGCAGATAAGGTATCATTTTTCACATGACGCTCTAAGGGTTAAAATGCATTAAAATTAATGTATGTATATTTGAATGAAAATAATATTATAATGGGGTAATGTTATTTTATAAGTAATCAGGCACGTAAATATAAGCGTGATTGAGTTATTCGCTTGACATTATGTTGACGTATTTGTCCTACGTTCGAACAAATGCATGTAATTAGATATGCCTCTTTTCTGACGGTCGCGAAGGACATTAACTCTATCATGCAGTCACGTTCGTTCCTGTCCCGCGGCTAAACAGAGCAATTTGTCCGTCCATTATCGCGCGGCGTAACACAAAGGCGAGAGGTAGCTAACTTCGGTATTGGACACTGAACACGCGATGGCACGCGATGTAATCGACAAATGTATATATATGTATATATATATATATATGTGTGTGTGTGTGTGTGTGTGTGTGTGTGTGTGTGTGTACTTGTGTACATATATATACTATATATATATATACATATATCGCAAAAGAACAGGCGAATGGAGAGAAAATGCAGGAAAAAGATAGCACGGGCAGAGAGATAGGCAGAGCGTAAAAGAAGAAAACAGTGGTAGACGGAAACAAAAACGATGGAGAGGATTATTTTAGGGCGATGCGGTTCGAATCCCAACATTCGGGCGGGGGAACGGTGCGGTGGTTTATACCCGTTGTAAAATGCGACGGGAATGTTCCCCCCCCCCCTATGCGAAAATAGTGGGTCGTAAGACTACCACGCGCAGGCTGCGAATAGTGAAGCGCCAGCGATGTGGCGAGGCCGCGCCGTGCCGTGCCGCGCCGTTTCCCCGACCTCAACCCTCAACCCTCAGCCCTTGGCGCGGCGCGATGCGGCGCCGCGTCGCGCTACGACGGCGGCATATGCCGTATACGGCGCCGCTCCACTCGTACATCAACAACGTGATTCCCATGCATACTGCTCACAATCTCGTCGCCCCCGCGGAGGGTTCGGAGAATGCATATGCATACACGCATGACCCCGGGTCCTCCACGTGCATATGTACCCGGTTGTTTCTCCCGGGGGACACGTGTGTGTCTCCGTCCGGACGCACGTGTGTGCCCTGCTCCGGCCCGCCTCACGTTTGTCACGCTCCTAAATTCATGTTTCGAGGTCGCGCTACGTCGCGCGCGTGTCACTCAAGGGGGGGTTGATAGGAAAAGACTGTTTCCGCCATTTTCACTGTACACAGTACCCAGTACACAGTACCCGGTAGTTTGTTACAATCAAAACGTCTCGCTACAAGCGAAGGGTTGTAAACAGGTTGTACTGATCTAATAAAAAATTGCATTAGGATAATTAAGATGTCAGATATATCTTCAGAAGCATCTGACTGACTTACAAAGTTATTTATCAAGTGTAATATCGCACTTAAAAAAAAATCTTTCTTAATTAGAACGTTCGCTATCACGGTCTTTGAAGATTGCCAGAGAAATAATTTTCAAAGATATCTTCAATTAATTAATTGAGTCTTTATTAACGGTTCATTAATTATGCTTTCTCGAAGCTCATTAAATTATTTTTTCAATCGTGTTCTAGTTATGATAAAACGTATAACGCAACTCTTGAATGCGAAACTTAAATTATGTAGAATTTTGAGTGGCGATATTGCTCGCTCGGTCGTTCCACGCGGCGTCTTAGATCGCATTAACGTTTCAGTGATTTCTGATAACATGCCCCCTCTCTGTACGACGTATGCGGGCAAGATATATTCGCAGGAAGGTAAAAGTTAGACGCGTAAACTTGAGATTGGTTGCTTGCTGCGGTCTCCCTATAGGAAATCCTGATACGTCTCGAGTTTCATGTCAAACTTTCCGACTACCTACTTGGCTTCGTTCGCGCGATGGTATCATACCGTTTTTCCGGTTCTTTTACGCGTTACGTTACACGTATTCTTGGTTTCCTCGCCCGTGGTAATTTTGTCGAGCATGTCGTATGGCTCGCCGTAAACCACGTACCAACGATGAGTTTCGTGTTCAAAGTGCCCCGCTTGTAATTGCACGCGGCCGTTTGTGGATGCACAAGGGACGCACGCTCACCCTCGGGACGAGGACGAAATTTCAGAGGTCAGCTCGTGAAATATAGCGTTAATCTCATTGTTTCATCGCTGCGTCAGAAATTATTTCAAGTCAATTATCGTGAGGAAAGAAATGACTTTTGACGAAAGATAGCTTAATTCGTAAAAAAGTGCTTTGAGATGGATACGTAGATGTATTAAACGTCATTAAGGACTTTGAATAGCTAATTAATGTACAGGAAACATGGCATATTCGGTATTTACATTAACCCGGATTCAGATTAAGCAAATGAGCGGAAACATGAAATCACGATGCCGTTTGCGCTCAGTACGTTCCTCGTTTATGTCTGTTCGCGCTTGTTTGCTCACTCTAGACTTTTTACATAATTCGAACGTGTTTTTTTTTTAAGTTCAATCAAAATATGTTTGATACGTCGTCGGATTAATTAAAAAAAATTTTGAGTACAATAAAATTGTGAACTGATTAAAAACAATCTGGCTTTTTCTCAACATTTCACGAGCAAATTCAAATCTGTTCTACGTTAAAATATGAAATGAACATCGTAATTACATGGGAGCAGAATTTTCCATAAACGTGAGTAAATGTACAATAATTTTTTTTTATTTGCTCATGCAGTACGTATTATTTTTATTTTTAATTCCCATGATTTATATCAGCGTTTTAGTTTAATACAGTCACATATATATATAATTTAAACTACAAAACTTTTCCACGCTGGTACATATTGCCTGAAGTTCAAGAGTGCACATTTACTGCTCGTAATATAATTATTTCAATTTCGCAGCAGCGAAACGTTTCTGGGAAGTTACGAGTGAAGGATTGCGCGATGGTTGCTAAAGAATACGTTAAATTTAAATAAACTAAATATCCCTCGTACTGTATGCCTTTGATTCGGTTAAACTTCTTTCTCCTCGAACTTCTGCCGACAGTATACGAGGGGGTTAAAAGCAGCGAAAAAGAGTATACGGATATTTCTTTTTGCGTCGCGTAAAAACAGCGTGGAGAAAGAGCAAAGAGCATATAGCGATGCCGCGAGTCA
Organism: Tetramorium parvispinum; assembly: GCA_011638315.1. Taxonomy (NCBI): domain Eukaryota; kingdom Metazoa; phylum Arthropoda; class Insecta; order Hymenoptera; family Formicidae; genus Tetramorium; species Tetramorium parvispinum. Next base: position 69,992 of record VBVR01000121.1, on the reverse strand, counting down.
CACGAAAGAAAGTAACTCTCAAAGGACGCGTGCTACAAGTCACCCTCAAAGGATGTATCCGGAGTATACCGACCGCAAGGGAGACACGAGGCTGGTAACTCGATAAATAAAAAAGCAAAAATAGATAAATCGGCAACGAGCCGGCCAAACGGCTCCTGTTTCCGTTATCCAAAAAAGAAAAAAAAAGAAAGAGAGAAAAAATCTCAGTAAGCTTTGTTCTTCTGGTTGTTTCTGTCTGCTCGGGTTATTTTTTGTTTCCTAACGGGCGTCCCCGAGTTTCATAGTAGGGAAAAAAAGAGGATAGGAAAGCGGTTAGTAATGACTTGCGGTACAATAGCGGATAGTTAACGCATAGATGCGTCCTGCGTCGGCTGAGGTCACTCGGTGCTGTAACGACGTGCGAGCGTTGTCCGGGTGCTACAGAATGGCAAGCGACATTGGGTCGACGGGCGAAGCGTTGAATTGTAGGGAAGAAAGGAGACGGAGACGCGGGCGCGGGATCAGTTAGTGGCCTTCATTTGGGTGCAAATGGAGTTTTTCCTAAATGGACGTTTCGAAAGTTTGCCGCTGTCAGGCACTGTTCGGTCGCCGGCGGAAGGACGAGAGGAACGGGACGCGGGAGCGAGTGCAATGCGGAATCAGTCTGCCAAGGCTTTGATTAGCTGGCGTCACGGGGTCAAAGGCTTCCTCGATTGTTCGCCTCGTATTTATAGTTGGTTCGTTCGTTTTCCTCATGGCACTTGTCGCTCTGCTGCTCCTTGTCTTTTTCATGTTTTTCGTATATTTATCTCCTTTTCCCTTTTCGCATTGGTAATCGTACTACTTTTTCTAAAGAAATATAAAAAGCGGACATTCTATTTTATTTGTTTAACAAATCTCTAAAAATCGTTCTTTATTCCCTTCTATTTTAAATTCAATTTCGAATTTTTCCTCCTTATTTTTCCGTGTTTGCATTGAGGCGAATCATTGTTGGTTCAACTCCGTCGTGCAGTTGATTATAGATAGGCCACGCCGCCGTTTGTTTGCTGAAGGTCTTATCTTTAAGACAACACCTATTTAAGATACAATTAATCATATAATATAGTATTATCTACATTACATGTTAACTACTCGAATAAAATTTGTCAAGTAAAGACGTGTTATGAGAAGACAATGTTACATACATGTCCGTGCCTAACAATTTCGTAATATGCCAAAATTATTACACAGCTGTTACTCGCCTTCTCTTTCATTTGCCTACGATTGGAAATAGGTGTTCTGCGTCGAAAATCCTCAAAGGGGATAAATTTCCAAGGCTCAATCGGACGTATATATCGCTACGTGATCGAAACACGAGCGACGGACACTAAAAGGAAAAGCAACGATTTCCCGTTGCTTTACGACAGTAATTAAGCGCGACTTCGCTTCGGAAACCGCAACTAATGCTTGCCTCCATTCGATCTCGAAGCTTCATTTGCTTGCGTGTCCAATGACGCTGTGCCACTTTGATCTCGAGTTGAGCACTTACGAAAGTGAGATCGCTCAATCTATGCGCGCGTTAGCGTTTATTTACCATCGAGCCATCAATTCGCTGGTACGTGTTCCCCGAATAAGTTGGAGAGCTCTACCAAGCAGTTTTATTAGACCCGATTTAAAAAAAGTCACGGTGTATACGCTTGGTAATTTTGTTTATATACTCGTTATAATTAAATTGTTTCTCCGTTGAAATACGCATATGAAATTACCTATTCATAAATTTCTGTGCAGTGCCGAAGGTGGAAATAGTGGATGAGCATGGCGCTACGGCTGGTGACAAGTTCTACAAAGCAGGTAGTACAATAGAGCTGAAGTGTGTAGTCAGCAATATACCGCAACCCACTGGCTACGTCACGTGGCGACACGGATCCCGTACGTTAAATTACGACACGACTCGTGGTGGCATCAGGTAAGTTATAGTAGACATAATATTTTGGTAGTGAGATCTTAAACAACACCATACAGCCGGCGATATTAGCAATTGTTATAGCCGAGGAGAGCATCGGCTTTAATCCATACAGTTTGTCATTATGTATCATCTATTTGACGGACAGCATAACAGCAGTGCGCTCAAAATATAGCTAGTTAACATTCGGTCGACGAGGACTCGATGGTTTATGCAGCCTGCATAGGCGGGCATTCTAATTGCCTCGATAAAGAATAGTACGTTCCGTGAATTTTGAAAGGCTTCTATTAAAGTTCTCGGGCGACGGTCAACAATTGCGGCGGCTACTGGCGTGTGTGACTTAATTGGTTATAAATATGACAGCATTTATGAATTTCAAATAGCGCTTCAGACAGCATTTGATGTTGTCGGTTTCGTAGAACGATTTTTCAATCAGCGGCTCATCGATAAAACAATTTCGAGTTTTTCTCAGACGTAGCGCAATATAGTCCCCTTTGTCTCGCCATTTGATGCACTTGCTTCGCTCATTTTAGTTATGATCGGTCGATTAGTTCACGTCACTTGCTTGACAGTTTACGCGATAATAGCGATAATAGTTTGAAAAATCTATGAGAAATTAACAATATCGTGACCGTTATTGAGTCTGAAAGAAAGGATGCGAGGCACCAGGTGAACTGTTGTCAATTTAATCACCCCTGAAAACGCTCGATTATAGTGGGCCGATACACATAATGAACGAGCTCGTTGCTTGTGCCAAACGCAGCCAGTGCGGGCTTTGAATAAAACATACCAAACTTTTAATCACAAACGAGTCACCGGTACGATTAGCAGAAATTAGATTAATTAAAATTAGCTGTGGAATTATTTCAAAACAATTTGAAAATTGTATATAACGTTATTTTAAGTAAAATCGATAATGAATATCTGATCAAGATCATTAATAACAAAATTATTTTTTCAAGTTATTAATAGAAAACCTAAAATACTTTACTAATGTGTTATCTTTCTTCCGATGTGAATCCAAATAACAATGTGATTTTTACAACAAAAATCAAAATGATATCGACATTTATGCATTAAATCTGCATCCGGAAAATATTAAATATGTTCATTTTCAATAACATAAATCTTTTCATATAGAATTTTATACCTTCGAAATTTACATTAGGCAATAATATTAGACGACGATTCAAGGAGCGTTTTTCAAAAATTTTGTGTAAGATTGTATTTATAAATTAAAATATGGTTTTCTAAATGTTACGTGAACGGATCGTAAAACGTAACAAAACTGTTTTTATTCTGGTCGGATTGACATTACGCGAACGACGTGGCATAATGCGGGACAGTATTAGAATGCGTATGCAATTTATCGAGCACATTCTATCACCCTCTGATTGCCCCATGAGAAATGTTTTGCGAGATCGAACGTGTCAAATGCAGCGCTGCAAATAAACGACGTTCGATCATGCCATCGCATCGTCTGTCATGATTACTGGTTCACTGGCTGTTATAATAGTACGCATCGGCTTTTCTCACTTGATGAACCATTATGAAAAGACTGTATTATCGTATCTTGCAAGTTGCGCCCGATATATTATTTTCGCGGGGATTCCGTGGATTATATGCACACGCATAGAGCGAGGAGGAATGATCGAATTTCACGTTCTTTATGATATAATTTTCGCGATATAATTATTGGCGTGATTATTGGCTAAATTTATTACTTCACTATCCCGCTATTCGCTTCCCGACGTAGCGAAGTTTTTGTTTATCACTCCAGGATATAAGAGTATATATTTATATGTGTATTAGTTTCTTACCTTATTTAACTTTATATAGGCTTGCATTTCTATCTACTTGTTGATGCGAAAATTCTTATTGCCTTAAACGTTTAAGGTTGCAAGGTTGATACAGGCAGTACATTGGTGAAGTTAGTTAGCAGTATAACATTATTATGTTCTACACATAGTGTTACACTTCACCGTCTCTAGTATCTCTACGTAGCTTGCCGACCTCCTGTCTATTACTCTTCACCTTAGGCGTTCTCTAAGTTGGTCAAGTCTCTGAGTACATGCCTCGAGCAAGTATCGTGGTGTTAAGCTCGACATAATCAAACGATTCTGATAATAGAAAAATTAGGAAAGTTCTTAAATGCTGCATAGATAAATTGTTGAAATAATACTGATATTGTTGCTGCAATTTATGATAGGTACTTTATAGCTACTTATTTTATTCATATAAAATATTCACGCAATACATTTTTTTACAGAATATTTTTAATTTTGTAGGGAAGGATTGCAAAAAAATTAACACAGTTCCGCAACTAATATTATCTAATATTAACTAATGATGCTTTTAGTAATTTAATAGTTATTTATAGTGGCTTTAGTTTTAATATCTGAAAATTTATCAATTTTACAATATCCGGAAATGCTAAAGCATTAAAACTTTATGAAATTACGAATCTTTTTCTATTTTTAGAAGTAAAAGAGTGACAGCACTCGAGATTGAATATTGTTCCTGTTCCTTTATTAGTTTAATAATGGATTTCAAATTAATACGTCATTAAAGATGGTAAATATAAAGTGAAATATATTGCGCATTGTATTTAATGGTATCCTATCATTGATCGTCGTCCCACTGCTCGTTGGCTACAGTGATATGTGCGGGACTGATCCATTACTCGGCAAATCAATTAGGACACGGGCGTCGTAGCGCGGAAAAAAAGCGTGACGAAAACAAAGCATTTAATCGGATTTTGTTTTATCGGCCGTGCACGCTGAACCCACGGCGGCAAATATTTCATAGCAACAAGGGGGACACTGTAGTGCTCCTTTTTTTATATCAGTGTCCGCGATAAAATAGGCCCCATATTTCAAAATTCTATTCCGGTCACGGCTTTTTGTTATCCTCTTTCCGAAATAACGTCGCCGAAATGTCGATATTATTACTCGGCCTTCTGTGCAATACCTGAAAGATTTAAAGAAAAAGTAGCACAAGTGGACCATACTATATGTCTACAGCGAGGTTGGATTAATTATTTGTTAACATTTCGGAGAACGGAACTATTTTAATAAATAACGATCGCAGATAAATGTAAAATTTTCCTACAAATGTAAAATATTATGAAATAAATTACATGAAAAAAATGGATAGCGAAATAGGATCTCTAATTACATTTTAATAATCGCCTGCGAAAATTAAACAAGAGAGAAAAGACGGGGACGCAAGTACGGATCGATCCTTCGATCAAAAGTTTGTATCTACCGTAAAGTTTTATGAAACTTATAAGATGACTTCTTCATGGCTGCTATCCAGAGTGGGTTGTATATGCATCGCGTGAAAACGCTGCGACCGTGCAGCAAAACAAAAGTGACTGTACAGAATATGTTATAAATAAATACTGCGTGTTCACGAAGTTTTTTCTGTTAGCACCCATCAGCGTGATATAACTTTTAAGTTGCTCCTATTTTCCACGATCATATTCCATATTGCGTTCAAATATAAGAAGATTTCCTGTGAAAAATGAAAATAAATCCCACGCGCTGAATTCATCGGTTTTCAAGCTAAAAGTAAGGTGATAAAAGAAAGATACAAACTATCGGACATCATAAAGATCTTATGAACGGTTCTCCTTTTTATCCTATTTCTTCGCAATATAATTTTTTGAAAAATGATTGAATTTTGCGCTCACACATTTCAACGATATTTCACTCGTTGATATAATATTTAATTTTAAAAGATTTGTGACTGGTTATAAAGGTTATAAATTTATCAGACTGTTAGTGACGACGCTTTCGTCCCTAGGTGATAATTACGACCGCAAACTTTTTCATAATTTTATAAAACTTTTCCACAAAGTACGATTAAGGGAGAGCAGGCGCTTTCCCAAAGTTAGACCCGCTTCTCATTAAAGACAATGTTTATTGGAATTGTTATACATACTCTTTTGCATTTTTATGGATAGTCCTTGTAACATGGGGCCGTTTTTCTTACTCTGCATCGCGCGTATCGTATTTTCACGTTGACAGATCATTCGCAGCGCAATGAGCCGCTAATAAGAACCTGAAATGAATATTCATAATGTTTGTATAATAAAAAGTTATAATCCTACTTTTCAGATTAAAAAAAAATTATTTATGCATCTCGCTAACAAAACGAACTAAAAATATAGGAAAGTCTCTCTCTCTCTCTTTCTCTGATCTCATTTACTGTGCGACCGTCACTATTAAAATAATTAAGCACGCGTAATGGATTTAATTCCACGTCACTACATATGTAACGCGATGTACTGTACACTGCAATATATGAATATCCGATAGATACGAAAAACAACTTGCGTAACATTAGTTAATTTATGCCGGACATGCACATGTGCCAGTAATATGTAAATTAACTGTACGATTTATACAGTTATAAAAATTAATATAAAATATGTCACATTGTTGTAACACGCTATTACATGATTTTGCATTTATATTCTTACATATGCCTTTTATATCGAGATATCATTATGCAAAATAGTAGACCTTTTAAAAGATTCATTTGATTAAAATAATGCATCTTTTTGTATTAATTTTTGACGCGAATAGATTTTCATTTCTCTTCCCTATTATAAGTTAAATATTATAAGTTAAATAATTCAGTTAAACTTAGTGTTGAGATGTACGCGCCTCGTTTGCTTGTCGCTTTTGGTTCGTCCGGTTCCTGCGCAGAAACCACACCTTGCTACGCACAAGAAGAAAAGTACGCCTAATACGACTAATGTCACGTTCTTCTGTTTGAAATATCTGTGTAATTGTATCAAAAACTTTCCGTATACAGACGTTTTGCATTAAACACGGTTCAGGGATTAGCACGAGTTACGCATTAGGACGCCTAACACTTAGCAATATTTAAATCAATTTATTTAGTTCATTAATTATGACATTGTCTTTATTTAAACGTCAATAGTTATGGTTCTATAACAAATCATGCATAATGGAAAATTCTTCGTGAACATTTGATGTTGTTCGCAGCTGAACGTTTTGGCAAAACTCCAAAGTAATTAGCAATACCTTTTTTTCGCGCGAAACGGTTTCCGACAATATCGCAGATAGCTACCCTTTATGACTTTTTCCGATTTTGGCACTGTAGGTGATAAAGCGATACAAATTCTTTTTGCATACTCTTTCCATAATCGTTCTATAATCAGTCCAGAAAATTGCTTGAATTGAATTTATGATCATTGACTAATTGAGCTCGGCAAAATGAGCAAATTAAGAGTAAATAACACATGTGATTATCATGTAAATAATCTCATTGATCTGCGCGATTAATCTTTTAATTATGCGATACATTGTTTAAAACAATAAAGCGATATCTGTATTTTTTAAAACGCACGCAGAGCTGCTGCGTAACAATCGATCAATATACCAAGTTGCGTATGCTTAATGAGGAATACAAAATCCAATCCGAACAAGTTTTGCCCCGCGCCTGCACGTTATCAAATTCCCATAAACGAATTACGGTACGGTTAAATTGCACTGTGTATAATCGTGTTAACTTTGACGGTTAACGATGACATTGATTAACATATGACGCATTCATGGTTTTACTTTTATTTCGTCCCATTTTGCAAGCGGCTCTCGATTAATTATGTTTATAATATATCATGACATAATATAAATGCACTCGGAGTGACGTGTCAATCCTCATGTACGTCTTTCGCGTGCTCGTTTTATCGGAAAAGTTTATCCCGCACCTTGGCGCTTTGAACAAGAAATTCTTTGCCTTCCACGTCATCCAATTATTGTAAGGCAGCGTTAAAATGTGATGAAACATTCAACCGTGCTGAACATTATTAGTTGTGATGTAGCTTTAACGAAGGTGTCTTCTTCTTATTCGCGTAATATTATTATTCATGCTGCATTTCGTGCTAATTTTAAGCGCTTTGTGTCCCCGCGGAATTACCAGGAATTTCTCTCGGAGAGAAGTCGGGCCTGTCACCTACCTTCCGAAATTCTCGAGAAGGCGGCAATTAACGAAATTTACATTCCTATTGAGTAATCGTGTTATCGAATTGCCAACCAAGTACCCGTCTTTGTGTGTTTGTTTCTCCTTTGGTCCTCTGGTACTCTGAGACGACGGATGAATTTTTAGGCTTTTCACGTACAAACAATCATGCCACGTTTTCTATAAATAAGAGAAAAAAAGTAGAGCGTGTATCAGAAGTATCATAGATGCAAAAAGAACTATAGGCTCACCGCCTGTGTGAAGTGCGAAACACATCGCTTGTCCGAATATTCACTGTGAAATCTCCTGTCACTGTATACGGCATTCAATTATGGACTCGAGTTCAACATTGGTGGAGGATTTGCCATGGGAAACGCACTACCTTCTATAGCGGTAAGTCAGGCTCGTATCCGTTTGATTGATCGTTACTCAACGGGTTTTAGCGGATCGATACCTTGCATGATGCAGCAAGGACCGCAGCTTAATCATGATGTAGACGGAGTAAAGCGGCCCGCTATCATCGATTTTCTTAACGTCGGCATATTAAGTCGAGAGTTTATTACTCGATGAATATTTAGGCGGAGCGTAGGAAAAAAAAAATCGCGTTTGCGAAGTCTCGCGTTAATTCGAGGTGCTGGCCGTCTTTACGGTTTTCAGAATACGTATATTACATCACCGATAGGGTGCGAATTTTGCATGCTTCCCAAAGTGTAACGTCGAGCACATTCTTAATTTTAGTTTTATGCCAGGTAAACGCGGCAATGCAATTTTCTTGTGTGTGTCGGGGCGGGTGTGTATCGCGATTTAACGCCGTTCAAGCGACTGCAGCGGCGCGACACGTTATGTCGATTTCTTCAATATTTTTCCTTCACACGCAGTTCTATCTTTGTATCGTCGTAACTTACATACATACTTCGTCGTTGAAAGCACATATGTATATTTATGTGAGCATATTTGCCGGAGGAAGAACACGGCACTCCGGCATCGTACGCCCATTTACACCGGGCGAGCTCGTTGTGTACCTTACTCGCATCGCACGTTCGCGGATGACTTCCGAAAGATGGTACGGGTAGAAACGACACGGAGGTGTAACGAGGAAGTGAAGGAGGCGCGAGTGGGTGATGAGGGAGGTGGTAAAAAAAAAAGGAAAGGGGAGAAGGGGGCGAGAAAAAAAGGAAGAAGAAAAAAAGAAACAACGAGTACATCTTTCCTCTCTCGACTTTCCGGGCGTACCGTGTGTATCCTCTCTCGAGCAGCGCCCAGGGAATTTAATTCCATTTTCAATTTACCTAAACCCCTTTACGCAAACTCCGCTACCGACGTCGAGTACTTTTGGACTTTTTCTACCCTTTTCTGCGTGCCTTCCGTCCGCCGCCGTTACGTCCCGCCCTTATTCGTTCTTCTCCATGGCACGGCTTCCTTCCATTCGAGCTCGTCGAGCGAAAGGAGGCACACGTTTCCGCCACTTCTTGCCTCCTTTACGAATGTTGCATTGCGAATCTTCGGGAGGGTCTGACTAAAGTCGCTGAAAAAAGGAGAGAGAGAGAGAGAAAGAGAGGGGGAGGCGACTGGCTGAACAGATAGCAAAGCCACTTGGTTTTAACTGCCTTTTATGCAGAGATGCCTTCGGGAATCCACATTTCGAGCGTCCACTTAAATTGGAGTTTTATCCGACCGCGGATTTCCACCTCCTCTGGTAGGAGATGTCGCGCGTTAATTAATTCGCGGTTCCTCTTTACTTTGACAATGATTGTTACCCTCCGTTTCTTACTGTCTTTTGTTCCCGGCCCTTTCACCAGTCGGACAGGTTTCAAGATCAAGAGTTCAATTCATGTCCGCAGCTGAATTCCTCGTTAACCGTATCGCCGTTAGCGCAACGCGGTTAGTACATGCACGCAATTATTCGAAGACGTCGATGAATCTAACAGGTCCTCGACGAGATAGCATTTCGAGGGCCAAGCGTCCTACGTACCGAGACACACGAGCGCGTCGTCGATAATCCCCGGTATACAGTCCCTGTATACAAGAAGAGAGCCGCCCTTGGTCTGGCTGGCAGGAAGCGCCGTGCTTGGAATTTTCAGTAGACCTTGTCGGCTGATAGATTTAAAGACTTCGCAAGCGAGAAAGGGGAAACAACAAGCAAGCGTCTTTCCTGCACGGGGACACGTAACAACGCAGTCAGACGTGATCTGTGACAAACGCGTATACTAACTGTAAAGACGAGATTTATAGCGAGCTTGCGAGACGAGCTACGAGAGTTTCCCCCGTCCGGAGAACAGGTGCTCGATAAATTCACGAGCGTCGCGGCGCGTCGTTACAGTTACCCAGCAGGGAAAAACTTTCGTAAATTGTGGCGGATATTCCATGGTAAACTCGTTAGACCGGTATACGATACCGGTGGCCTGTAACGCCGGCCATTATTGCGTCGAACGGATAGAAACATACGATTCTTTTAAGCCATTAATGGCTATGGAATTTCCAATCGAGCACGCTTTCTGTCAAGGATGTTTAACGCGGCCATTTCGCGAATTTCGTTTCGGCGCCGCTATTTTTACGGGTCGTTATTGCATCGCGCGCCGAAAGAGCGCGATGATATATAAATACAAATGTCAGCGTCGACGCGGGGCAAAATAAATTTCGCCGCCACCGGTGCGAATAAAAAGTTTCCGTCCGGACGTTGGACGTGTGATTTGATCTCCCGTGTAAAAACACGAGCTGCTTTCGGACTGTTAAGTGACATAAATATTCGCGATAAATGTCTGATAAGTGATATTACACCGCGCGTACTGTTTCGCGGTTGTCACGCAACTTACATGCCTTTGTTTTTTCAATCGGAGTACACGCTCTCTCGCTCTCTCTCTCTCTCTCTCTTGCACACTTTGCCGCGTATTTGTCACGCACATAAATAAAACTTTATTATCTCGATTATACGAATTATAGAAGTCAATAACAGCGTAAAAGGTCTTTTCCTTCCCGTAAAACGCTCACCCTTCTTTCGTCCCGATATTCGGCAATAAACATCTTTATAGGGGCGCGATGAAAGCTCCGCTATTTTCTCGAGAAATAATCGCACTCGCGATCATACTGCATTGCTTTAGGAAGTTTGATACACCGGGAACGTTACGGCCATTATGGCCGTGTGGCAGCAGCGGGATAAGTTTTATTGCAGTTCGCGTTTACGCGGCAGCGACAACAGCGAGATTAGGCAACTATGAGCTATGAGATTAGATGCCGAATACGACCTGTCGCGTAGTTAGCGCTCGTACCGTTCAGTTATAATCTATGATATTATATGCGTACGCATACATGCATGCACACATTTGTAATCGACTGCGATGCAAATAAGTTTAGATTTAGCAATGCAAATAAGATGTTCGAATTATTGCGAGATTTAATCATTCCTGCTCTCCATTTTCTTGAGAAAATTGGAGAATCGTTCAATAGATATGCCTCTGACAGAAATAAGACATATTGCGAGGGACGAGAACGATTCCATATTTTGCGGATAAATTTACATTGAGGCATGTTACATTTTTTAATATCAGGGATCACGTTTGTCAGTCATTCAATAAACATGCTTTCGAGCAAAAAAGGCATATTGTGAGAGATTACGAACGATTGCATATTTTGCGGATAAATTAGTTACGAAAAAATTTCTATTGGAGCGTACAATGTCTTTTAACAACAAGGTCACGTTCAAACGTGATTACCGATCGCCTAGCTCGTCGATAATTAAGTCCGTGAAACGATACTCGCCCGTTTAAACCAAAATGACATTGAGTGGGTCCATTTAACGGGAATAAACTGTTTCTTTCGCGAGTGGTTCGCTATGCTGGGGTCGTTAGTCAGATAGAACGAGTCGCGTTTGGATTGCTTGGAGTAGACACTTGAGACCAGCCTAGGTATCGCTGGGCCATGGGTCAATTGTTTCCCCGGTGTAAACAGGTCAGAAATAAATCCCGGCTTAACGCCGAGCTTAAAAGCTCTTAAAGCGGTACTCGTTCCCCTTCGCCTCAATTTATCCCCTCGCCCAGCTATCGTCGATTTTCCACCGTCTTCACCCCCGTCCGCCCACACTTGCCGCGCATCCACTGATTCTCGTGCACTCGATCGCCCTTTTCCGCAAGTCTTTGGCTTTGTAGCGATCTCACATGCGACTTCATCAAGCGCGTTTAATCGTAGTATTACGTACGAACGCGATATCTTTGAGTATGCGGTCTGCGAGAACTAAATGGAAAAAAAAAAAAACATCGTTCGCCATTGATGAAGGAACACGAGCACAATCGTGTGTGTAATCTTTCTCTGATATTTCCATCCGTAACTTGGCGATCATTTGTTAAAGAGAAAACCGCGTAATAAATTAATCCAAATATTATGCACACAGAGAGGATGCATACGTCGTAACTCTTTGTTAAAATAACTACAACAATATACGCGGTTACATGGCGGATGGATGTGGGATGCGGGTTGTGCAGCGGAAAACAAGTTATGCGTCCGCGCCGACTTTTAATATATGTAATTTAGCTGTGCGCGCGTTCTGTTCCTCTGCCGTTATTAAAAGAGTACGAGAAGGAAGTATGAAAACCATCCATCATGGACAATAGAGCCTGGCGTGGTGCCACCGGCCAGAGACGTTTTAACGAGGCTTCAAATCCAGGGACTTCATTTGCCCTATCGCTGTATTTTTTTGTAGCTCCATGTTCTTTTTTTTTGTGTCTCTTTAATGAAAGGACAGCGGAAAAATATGTCGCGAGAGAAACTCTAACTGTTCCAGTTCTCGTTCCCTTTTACAGAACGCGCGCTTTCATGCTTTGTGCTCTTCGATAAATATCTGACACGCTCAACTATGGTGACCCTAACAAACGTCTAACAAACAAATCCATTTGAAACAGCCCCGTGTTCCGGCACAGTAGCGTGAGATTCTTCGCTGATAACGCGACAAAAGGGTCGCATAATTGACGAGGTGCTTTATCGAAATCGCTCGTACTTGTAGGAGACAATTTCCCCGGCTGGTAGCAGCACGGATTAAACTGAGAAATACGCTGATTCTACTTCTAAACGCGAGACAACCGGCACAAGCGGGCGGGTGCGAGGGGGTTGATTGTGAGCTTGTATCTTAATTGTTTTCGGTTGCTATGCTGACATTAATGCCGTCCGTAAACAATGCACTGCGTCCCGCGCTATCAGACTTCTTGTTTTATGCGCCTCCCACGTGTGCATTATGATCCACGTAACTGTTTCGCTTTTCTTTCCACGCCCGCACTTAATTCCTTTACGATCCTCTTCTTTTTATTTACGCGGGATGTGGTGGAGATCACAGTGTGATTGAAATTTTAATGAAGAAACTTGATTGATTTCTTTTTAAACAGACAGGTAGAGGTATTTGGATCTTAAAGAGAGAGAGAGAGAGAGAGACAGAAGAGTATATTTCATTCTTAACACGTACAATCCGCACAGATGGTTTACATAACATTCCATAAAATATCCCATAATCGTATATCAAGCACGGGATATTGCACAACTCGCGACCGTAATTTTAATGATACAACGTATTCCTCGGCAAAAAAATAAGACGAAAATTCTAAGGCAAAAATGTCGAGATTGTAGTACTTTTCAAGTGGGAAACATTCACAGTAGAAGTCAAATAATTATTAGAATTACGATCGCGAGTTGTGACACACATTGGACATCATATTCCGCTTAATTACATATCACGAATACAAAAGAAATCTCTTTTTTTTTTCTTGTTGAAATGTAGTACTGTTAATCCTTTTGCGGTCAGAGTTTAAATAAATTATCCCGTGTATAAGGGAAAGTATAAGAGCGAAGCATTTAGTGGACATGAGTATAACTTACACAATAGTGTGTTTCGCGTGTAGAATACGTGTATTCGCGTAGCTCGCGCCGGAGGTTCCCGTAGAGCTCGACCGCTATATTATGCGGCGACTTAATCGTCCGGGCTCGCAAAGTTTTTATGGGCTATAATTCAAAGTTTTCGCGAGATATTCTTCTAGCGCGTAAGAAACGGGCTCGTGCTTATATTTCGAGAGACTTTTTCTGCGTTATGTTATTGTAAAAAGAACTATGTATTTGATTTTACGCGTCTACGTTCTCCCCGATTTTTCATCTGCGGTCGAAAATTCGCGCGCGTTTATCGCCCTAAGACACTCGTATCGATTTGCGGGTATCCGTTATAAGAGTTCAGTAATGGAACTGCATCTCCCGCTTCTTCTTATGCAGCTTTAATGGGATGACATCAGACTTCATTTTATTTTTGCGCTTCAGAGGAAACCGGATCTCTACCCGCCGAGCTTTAACTGTTTCCTCGACTTTTAACTGTGAATAACGACACGATTTCTCCGGGAGAGATTTCTCCAACGCTGTTGCGACTGTAGGCGTCGCAGTTGATCCAACGGTTGGAACGACGTGGAAACTGTCGCGCAAAATAAAAGTTGGGATCAAAGGCAAAGGATGGACATCGCGCGAGACGAGTTTATTGCTTTGGGAAAGAAGTCAATATATATATATATATCCTGTTTTCTTAGATATTTCCTGGCGTTTCGGTAGCACCGGGTATCAAAGAGTGCGAATTCAATCGAAGATTGGAGTGGGCGGGAATAAAAAAGTAGACGATCAATCTCGAGCGATCGCCAGCGGGAAATTGGAAGATGCGGAAGAATTCTTCATTTGTTGAATTCGCTTTTATAAAATATCTACATGTATTACATACAACGTGCTTGTCTGTAGACTATAATGACGGAGCATTTAATTTTTATATACATCGCACGATTTCTTGACGCGATGTAATGCGTGCCTCTGAATGAAATCGCTTTCTTCTCATTACCATCGGGATGAAAAGCGGACGGTCCGGTGGTTGCCGCACTTAACGATTCAATTATTCTCTCCACTGCGGCGATAAAAGTCGTGGCATTAATTATTATTCTTGCGCGTAGCCGGGGGCGGTTCGCAATATTTCAATTTTGCTCGTCGTCCAAGCTGTCGTCACCCCTTTTATCGGTCCCGACACGGAAGCGCCAGAACGGAGGCGCGTTTCGGGACGAAAAAAGAGTGAGGATAATTCGTCGCACGTGTGGTCAGAAAAATTCCCGCTAGGATATACGCTCGTCGCAAGCGCGCCGAGTCTGAGCGTATGCACAACGATTTACAGTCGCAGCTTTCTCTCTCTCTCTCTCTCTCTCTCTCGGACACTTTTGTGCACATCGATAGACGTGAAAAGACAGCAGTATGAGAGAAAACTTCGATATCTACGGTATGCAGAAAGCATACGTATCGAGTTGCATACAAAAGGCTTCTAATATCATCCTCACCAAGCCGCGCGCAGCACACATATATTTTATATACTTGGAATATACAACATTTGGAATTCGATGCCGCTTTCGCTCGTAAGCTGCTATTTTCTCTTCGTGCTGGTCATTGCGGATTCGCGGCAAACAGATCTGGTAGTTTCGTCTGTCGTAACATAAAAATGATATGCGACGTCGCGTGAATGCTGGAACCACACATCTAAGTATTACCTATATTACCCGGCATATATTATATGACGAGCACGTGGTTATTAATTGCAAACAGTTCTTTTATGAAAGCTTCTTTTATGCAAGCGAAATAATTACACGTAAACGAAACTGTTAGAAAAAAACTATTTTTTTCCAGAATTTCTTTCAGAAAAGATAATTTCGATGTGGCACAATTTTGCGCGGTTATAAATCTTGTCAAAGTTTTCTCAACGCAATTGATCCATTAGATGATTAGCGATGGTATAGGAGAATTGCTCACTATGGAAGGTTTGAAAACAGCGTTTAATGGATGGTGGTTTGCTGAACTATTTGCACAAGGTGCAACGCGGAGGAACAATGCGAGCCTCTTCTTTACAAGCTGACCTCCCTTGATGCGGGTGCTAATTTACCGCTGTGAACATTCCGGGGTTTGTACGATGTGGTGGTATAATGTATCACAAAGAACCGGCGGTGTGTATGCTTTCGACAAGAAGTTATCGTTTGTGACATATAAATGGATGTAATGTGCGAACGAAACTTCCGATTCATAAGAAAACAGAATGGAAAACCCGGTGGAAGGGGTAGAAGCGGAGATGGAGACTATTTTAACCGGAAAAAGGGGGGGGGGATTACACGCAAATAAACGCGACGGAAAGTATTTTGCGGCGAGAGTTTTGCAGCTGTATCATAAGCTCTCGCGCAGATGACGTTTTCGACGTCAAAGAAACAACGGCGCCAAGTACCGATATTCATAAAAATCAAGAGACAGGAAATTAAGAAACCGCGCGCGTCGAGGAGTACGCGCCAATGAAGCGTAATCGGAAGATACGAAAATGCCGAGACGGTCAATAAGACGTCGCGACGAGAAAAATAGAAAGGTGACGGGAAGCGGAAAATGGCGGCAGGGTTCATTAGCGTTATTTTGCGACGTTTATTCATATCCAGAATGCGAGGCCGTTACAAAGAACGCGTTATGCTCGAAATGGAGGGCGATGATGCCGCGAGATTATTCATTCGAGTGAATCGCGCCGAGTGCCGGGTCGCTAATAATGCAAGGAAATCGCGACGTGTCTACATGCCCCGTCAGTCTAATGGCCCGTCGAGGCGACAACAGGGCCTTTAACTAAAGACAAGTGATACATCTCGGGCGTGCTGAAGCATACAAGAGATTTGGCGCGTAATGGAGACTTCTTCTTCAGCGAGAATACCTCGGCTTCGGCGAAACTTGTCCCAAGTACTCGCTCGCTTGTAATTATTCGCATAATGCGCATTACACGGATTTTCAGCTTTCGATGACACTCTAACGATACGTTTCGGTGAATACGCTAAATGACATTGAGAAAGATGTATGATCTTCAGCTAAGTAACGGCCTGATAAATTTTTTGCCCCTCTAATAAGGAAGTAAACGAGTGAGTTGTTGCGTGCAGCGGGTATATTGTATGCACTGACAGAGTGACGGATGTCCCGCAAGCTCTTTTTGCTTGGCAATTATTGTCGCGTGTTGCGGGAATTACGACACGAACGAATCGTGACTCGGTGCTTTTCCTGTAAGCTACGGTTTATTGCGTTACGTAATCCTTATTCAATCTTATAAATTATATTATATTTTTATTAAGCGTCGAGGCCTACATTTCCTTTATGGAATTACACGCGGAAGGGGTAACAATAGAACTTTACGAAGAGGATGAAGTATGATACTACACGGTGAGGAAGCGTTCGATCGGCATAAAGGGGAATAATGAATTATCCATCGAAACGTACGGTCATGAAATATTCACTCGAACATGATTTGCCATGTGATCTCCGGGCGAAAAGCCGTGCGTTGAAAAATCCTTTGCAGGCAATAACTTTCTCGGCGCGGTGGGATATTTTAGTTGGATACGGCACGATATCTCATCTCGCCCGGTATTATGACTGGCCGACGCAATTTTGCGCGGAGGAAGGTCCTTCCGATGGGACGGCGGCGAGACGAGAGCGGATTACTTAATCATGCCTGATGCTGTTTACCTCGGCGTTCAAAAAGAAACGGAGGAGAGGCGGCCTGGCGTGAGCGTTCTTGCGATCTCCTCGATCTTTATTGCGATGCGCCGCGGCGGACAGCCGGGAAACGACGACGCCGCCCCCCGGAACTGTCAGACTGAAAAATCGACCATAGCCTTTTTCTCCGTAGACATTTCTGGAGCGTCGCAATTGCGGCGCCTGTCAAATTGGCATGCCGGGATAACAGCTACAACAGATGCCGCGACTTCGAACAGTCCTCCCTAATTCGTGCTTCCTGCCGGCGACTGCCGTGCGCCGCGTCGCGTGACGCGATCTCTCTCTCCTGCGTTATTAGTACACCCGCTGCAACGTGGTACGTTAAGCGTTAATTCGAATTCTGCGGATGCATAGTATTCTACAACAGCCAGTAGAATATTATAAGCGCGCACATTAACCAGCTGCGGTTGCGCGGGAGCGATTTATCGGAAAAAAATGACACTGTAATTTGTAGGATTACCGTTGTTATTTCCTCGCGATTCACAAAATGAAAATGGAATTAGAAGATAATCAATATGGAGAAATGACCGCGTATCTACGCGTCAAAGTTGATTGAAAAATGCACGTTGCTCGCATTTATACGTCGCTCGGCAGTATTTCAATCAGTCACAAGCATTCCTTTGTCGGTGAAATATTGCTTTCTATGAGCGTAAATGTTGGTGGGGCATCAACGAATATAAATGGTCGTCGCACCTACTCATTAACTTTCTAGATTTATACGTGCGTAATGTAATCGATAACGTTTATCCTACATAATATTACATTTATTTGTAAAACATTTTATAATGACGCGTATTATGGATGTATTTTTCAGAATTGTAATTGTCGTAAACATACTAATTTCCATATAATATGTTAAAACATTATCTCTTCCTAATCTCCAGTCCTTTCCATTCATTTGCTACAATAGCTCGTGCGATATTTGTTACTTATTATCTCACTTTTATATACAATAATACTGCATTTATTTGTAAAATATTTTATAACAACAGTATTATGACTGTGTTTTTCAGAATTGTAATTATTATATTATAAATATATTTTTGTGGCTATTTTCGTATAATATATATTAAAATATTATCTCTTTCTATCTCTAGCTCTTTCAATTTATTTCTTACAACAGATCAAGCGGTATTTGTCGTTTATTACCCTATTTTTGTATAATATTGCATTATCGCGAAAAGGATATCGGCATTTAGATTAATCATTAAAATGTGATAGATCTATTTAAATATAGAAATGCTATCAAGAGCTCTGACTATTTTTTTTATAGCAATTTAATTTGAAAAGTAATTTTAGATTGAAACGTCGAATGCAGTTGTAAAATATAAATGCTAGAATCAGGTACAAGATTACTTTCCGTAGTTAAGACTTTATGAAGAGGTCGCTGGAATGAGAAAGTTTTAGTGCTTACATTTTGGCATTGCGCAAACAGGAATAAGTAGACAAGGAGATTGGCATACAGAAATGCACAGAATTGCTTTCTGATGACGAAAGTTGCAAAGAGATGGAAAACCGTAGCGATAAAAAACGGCAGGATAACGCGATGTATATTAAAGGAAGCTTCGCGCTTTTTCATTTTATATTGAGGTATTACTTCGGTGTTACTTATATTGATTTCTAATCTTTCTGCGTCAGAATGCTCATTAAAGAGAATTAAACGTTATTTTCTGCCATATTATTTTTTTTTAAATAAACATTGAAATGCATTAAGCAAAAAAAACCGCAATTATTTTTTCATTTCCTGCAAATTTACCGCCGTTTTTGTTTTACTTATATTTTTCAATTTATATGTAATAATTAACAAATTTAAGCTGAATGAGTCTAAATACAATCTAGTCTCGCAATTATGCACTATTTCATAGTTGTCGTAAAATTTTTGTATTATGTGAAATGAATTTTTTGTAACAGGTACTACTCTTTTAAAGCTATGTCCTACGGGAGTAATTCGCGGAACGTCGCAATCATATATTCGGTGCATTTGTTCTCATTCCAAAGTTTTACACATTAAATCGCAGGACCACGCGGTAAAAGTTCAGCCAATGCTATGAGATAATAGTAGGTTATTCGTATCATGTTTCATTTCGGGACGAGTGTATAATCCAACTGACATTAAATTGACGTTTCGATATATAGAAAATTCATGTTGTAACGAAAAATAAGAACATTCGTGATTTCATTTTAGGTCACTTGTCACAATCAATTATTTTCGAGCATTCCTTATTTCGTATGCCTATACTTTTCTCTGATTTATTTTGTTAATTTCTTTTATCCGAATTGAAAGAGAAGCTCGCAGGAAAATTTTATCTCAACGGATTTAAGAGTAAAGATCGACGAAGTATTTGTAACATATGAGTCGGTCCGATAAATTTATGAAAGTTGCGCATATAATTTGTTGCATGCAGATAATGTCCCTAGTAGCACAAAACATTGGCGCAATATTGGTCCAATCATATAAATACAATATTAAATATTGGTCCAATATTGTAAGGTGGACGCTTTGTCTTATTTATTGTATAATTATTAACGCGCAATATTAATAATACATCTGCATTTAATGTATGACCAATATTGTCCTTATATTGGGAAATATTGGCCAATGCACTTCCAACATAACCAATATTGAGCCAATGTTAACCAATGTATAGCCAATATATTGTGCTACTAGGGGTGTTTGATACTTTTAATGCTATTTTACACAATACAATTATATGCGATTTTTTAAAATACTGATTACTTGTTACTTCATAAGAATTCATTTAAGACAAATAATTATTTTTTAAATTATTTCAAGAAGAATACAGTTATCTCGAAAATAGAATTGCTGCATTATTACATGACTGCAAATTACATGAATTTTTATTGAAGCTATATAATTGCTAACAGTATCGAGAAATTTCATATTCTTTGCTTCTTTGTTCGAAAGTTGACTATATGGGAGTGACGCGAGATGAGCAAGATCGAGGAAAACAAGAACCGACAAGCGTGGGTTAGCTCGTGTACGTTTCGACGTTGTCGCAGGATATGTTATAAGTCGGCGTTATGTTGGCGAATGCCAGAAGAAAGATAGAGAAGGAAGGCAAACAAGTGAATAGGTAGATAAGTAGGTAGACTCGGCTGGAAGGTAGAAAGGTAGGAAGATAGGTAGGAAGGAAGGAAGGAAGGAAGGAAGGAAGGATATGCGCGTAGCCCAGCGACGACATATCTGAGCTAGCAGCCTGCAACTTTTCCCATCAGCGCGCAGCAAGCCCCGAGCTTGTTATGCGAAGCTTGAAGCATGTAACGCCAGATGCCACATATTGGCTCGCACCTGACCCACGCCATCCCGTTTGAATCGCCCACCCTCCGCAACATACGAGACCGGACTTGATCCCTTTTCCGTCCGTCTCTCTGGTCTTTTCGATTTTACGTTATGCACCGATGAAGGGCTTGACTCCGCCGACCTGTTTGTCCACGCGTCCCGCGATCATTTCCTCCCGAGAAGCCGTATTTCTTATATCGAGTTGTCATTGCCCGGAACTGATACTTCAACAACAGGGGGGAATTGTAACAAAGGACAGATCTCTTTATAATTCAAGTACGTTTCTCAATATTAGATACAAGAGGAAGAACTGAATTTTAAATAATAAGATAAGATACAAATTTCTCTTGCAAAGTAATATTATGTTCTATTTAGTTTTGCCATCCTCATAGTGAGCAAAAAAAAAAATCTTATCGAGAATTGGAATATCTGAAACTTTTCTTCACGTGCCGAACATCACTGTTGTGCGATGTTCTGCAGAGAAGGCACGCACGTCGAAAATAAGGTCAACGCAATTTGCGTTACGCTCAGATACTTGTATATCGATTTACCCATTCTTCCTCTTTATAGATAGCGTGAAATATACTATCGCGCCATGTGTAACCGTAATAAATCGATCATTCTACCTTCTACGTTGATGATACAGAGCGTTATAAAATTTTACGCTAGTTCTTATGGCGCTCATATTTTTTCGGCGGACCGACTGGTTCTCATTTTTCATTAATTATTCCCGTGAGTTTTCACGCTAGTCGCTGGTGCACAATTAACTTTACATGTACTGTAGTGACTCCAATGATATAATTGCGCATAGCTGGTTTAATACGGCAGTGCATCCTTCCTAAGCTTAAATTTAATGCATCTCTCTCTCTCTCTCTCTCTCTCTCTCTATCTATCTATCTATCTAGCTCTCTTTCTCTCTCTCAGCTTGTAGCACATTTCGCTATTTCCATCGCAGCGCTTTACCTTTTTTTACAAGAGTTAATTACTCGGTATTCGAGGATGCAATTACGCAGCAAGTCTCACTCGGTTTATTATTTAGCAACGAAAAAATCTTTCGTCGAGCAATATGAGTCATGGTCCTTTCCGCGAGAAAATATATTATATGTTCATGTTTTAGTCGAGTTTCTTCATACATAAAGAAACTTCTGTATAGCGTAACGCATGACCGATTCACACAGATTGACTTATACATCGATTTACATAAATGTACAGTATACATTTATCATATTATATGATATTTTAGAAAAAGCGAGACTTTCTTCTTTACATTTTTTGTCGAGATTTTTTTCCGAGAAGCGATTCGAAAATCGTGACTCGTGACCCGAATCTTTACGACGTTACGTCAGAAAGTTTGGTTCCTCCAATAGTACGTTCGCCGTAGCCTTCGCAGACTTTTTCACGTGCCGCGATCGGAAAAAGAAGTCACGAGAACGATAAGCTATTGCGCCTTCTCGCGCCGCAATGGCAAATCCGGGATAATCCGCTGAATTCCCGCGGAGACAACGAAGAGATGGAGTTTCGTTTCTAAGTAAGCATGTGGCCGCGTATTCACGTGATATTCTTCGCACCTACAGTCTTACCGCCGTGCACGTATTTAGGTTTAGGTGCTACGTAAAACCTGCTCGACAAACCCGCTAAACTCTGAAAAGAGCGGTGGGGATTTTTACAAGCCTCTTTCTGTTGCCTCGCGCGAGAAGGTAAAGATCGCGGATGCGTCTAAATTTACGAAGCGTAAACTTACAGCTTGGTTGAATGCAAAATCTTGGGGATAATGAAAAAAGCTCTCGTCGACATTTAACTTTCGTTTTACGCGTCCTTCTGTTTTATGATCAAGGATTAACACAGTTTTATCTGATCAATTAAAATTTTTAGATGAGGATCGACAATGCAAAAATTGCTGTTATTGTGATAAATAAAACGCTATAATAATTTTTTTTAATTCTTTAAATAATTTCATTTATCATATACATATATAGTCTAGTAAAAATGCCAAGTATATAAGTGAAGGATATTTAATTAAATTTTTAACAAAGTTTTCTTCGTTTAGTTTTATAATGATACGAATGATTAAAATTAATATCTTCATATAAAATGAAAAATAAATTCTGTAAGCAGTTTTATCTCAAGTTTCGTTTGAACAAATTTGGCAAAGCTATTAAGATTTGACTTCGTCGCCATGCATGATCGTTGTGGGCATCGTGAAAACTGTTCTTACCAAACAGCGCTTTACATTCGGCCTCGCCTGATGAAAAGTTCCAAGAAAAGTTTTGCAATGTCTGTCCGGCCGATTCGCAGGCAAAATCCCGACGGAGGTCGGCAGGAAGGGAATAACAAAGAAACTTCGCAACTCCCTTTAAGTCAGGAAACGAGGGGCTGCGACGAGGTTCCTTGCTCGAAATCTACAGACCGCGCGCTTATATTTCTAACCATTAAGAAGTCCACCAAGACGTATTTTTACGAAGAAAAGTGCGGAAAAGATGTGTTCGCTATAAACGATTGCTTTCGCTTATGCAAAAGTCACGAAGAAAAACCGGTACTTGAAGCCATGGAACCTTTAATTTTAAATATAATTAATTTTTATGTAGCGACGCGAAAATATTAAAAGTCGATTTTTAAATATAATTTTTTCTTTTTGTGTTAAATATGTTTTTCTTTTATGACTAGTCAATTAATTATAAAAATATGAAAAATATTACTTAGCTCGGAAATTTTTGCGCATAGTCCGAAACTACCCGATAAAATATTAGCGATGTTATTTAATGTATTACAAGCTAATCTCAGAGTTACGCGTTGGAAATTTATAAATATATATAATACTATATTCCAGATAAAACAAGCGCAAAGATGAAAATCTTTTAAGCTCGAACTTAAAATCGCTCGGATCTGTTGGTTCTCGGAGCTCTTTTCTACGTTAAAAGGCATCGAAGAACAGATCTTATTATCCGATATGAAGAACATAGAAGAAGAATGGTAGGAAATACTTCGTCCATATAATAAATTCAGTTTGAGGGTGCAAAGATCAAGCGATGCTGCTTCCTTCATTCCTTTATTCCGATTGAGTAAATACGGTCCATAATTTCGAAGCTATAAAAATCTTTTGTCGAATATAAGAAGCTTCCGTATTTTCTGTGAGATTCTTTTACGAATGAAATAATCGGGATAATAAACAGCGGGAAACAAAAAGTATTCGTTGATTATTGAATTGACTCGGCATCGCAACAACATTTACTCTTGCACAATGACTCGTAAAAGTATACTTTCCAAGCTTTTTTTTCTCGCTCATTGCGCATTCTAGTGGGGTAAATTTCGTGCCAACCCTTTTACGATCTTCGTAAAGCCACACCGTTACTACTGGTTCTGATGTTAAAAGATGCACGTACGAACGCGAGCATCGCACACGTATCGTTTCACTCACGCAGCGTGTTGTAAAAAAAGGCAAGGGAAGAGAATAATCTGCGAGAGAAACAAAATATAACTAAGAGCTCTTAAATTTCTCTACCTACTCGACTGCCGCTGAAATTCACTGCGGATCCGTAAGCGGAAAAAAATTTCTAGGTCGAACGCGAAGGAGGTGGAGTCCACGAGTTGCGTATAGAAGAATTTGAGAATAAATTTCGCGCTCTCTATGCTCGAATTAAATTCCACGGTATAGTGAAAAAAAAAATCTATGTCCGGCGCAGAAAAAGAGAGGAAGATAGTATAAACCGAAATGGTTCTCCACCGAAATGGTTCGGTATACGATAAGCCGATGGCTTGTCGCGCGAGTGTGTGCACTAAAAATACGATACAAAATGTTACATTGACTTGGAAAATGGATTATGTTATGCTTGAATAAGACACGTTCCCCCGTTGATTTATCCGTCACAAAAAAAAATATACAAGTCAAATTCACTGATTGAATGAGAAAATGG
This sequence comes from Tetramorium parvispinum, assembly GCA_011638315.1. Taxonomy (NCBI): domain Eukaryota; kingdom Metazoa; phylum Arthropoda; class Insecta; order Hymenoptera; family Formicidae; genus Tetramorium; species Tetramorium parvispinum. The sequence continues at coordinate 45,313 of VBVR01000121.1, read as the reverse complement.
CGTATATTGCTTCTTGAAATTCAAATGAGATACACCAGCAACGGTAAAACGTATGAGTAATTTGATAATTTTTTTCATTTAGTCTTGTAAGATTTAAAACGTGTTGAACGACAGTTGGAGGAAAAGCGATTCCACTGGAGGTTCGTTTATTAAGCGTCAGTGATATTGAATATCTGAGGCACATATCTTCAAAGGGATTTCCTGTTCACAGAATATTTCCTATCTCCAGATATTCCGTGCAACATGGACGAGCTAAGAACAATGCACGAAATTAAATTCTTTCGAGTATAGAGAAGCTATGCGGACGGGTTAGGTACAGAGAAATACCGTCCGATTCTATTTTTTCGCATAACAAGTAAAGTGTGAACGCATGGCGCGCGTAAAAATTCGAAAAATTCACGGAAGCATGCCATCGATTTTTTCATCCAGTACATATTTAATCTCCCACGTCACTGATTTAACCCTTTCTGTCCCAAATACTGCCGTGAGCAGCGATTCATTGACGTTTTTCGCCCGACGGCGAATCGAGCGGTGATATGTCAACAGATATCGGGGACAAATTCGAAAACACATTTCCGGTTAAATGAAATATAATAAAACAAGTGTTTACGACCCTATACGACCGCATACAATAGCAGTGCGATACGCAAGCGGCGTGACGGATGTCTATCCCCGCACGCGAGGGTGGTCGTGCAACGGCAAATGGCATGTGATCTGTCCCCGGATGCCAATCGTTGGAAAATTTCGGTCGTGGTAGAATGGCTGGATCAATGTTTCGCGAGTTGCTGCATTGGCCTTCTGATGGGCAAAGCGACCGCTTGCGCATGCAGTACACGAATCGCCCTGGACATTCCACTCGCTAACTGTCGGAGGTGCATTCTTTTCTCTCTCAGTGTCCGCTTCCGTCAAATATATTTCTCTCTTCTGCCTATCTTTCTCTCTTTTATGACTTTCTACCTTTCGATGATATATTTTTTAATTAAACAAAAATCAGTATTGCGCATAATAATGATACCGAATTAGAAACCTTTGACTTTTAAAGATAATATGCATATTATCGGAGTTGTAGCGGTAACCTCAAGCACATATGCTCAGGTGCGTTGAAAGAGCTGAGAACGGCGGCACGGTATCAACGGTAACGACAACGATGTGGCAACAAGTGCTTTTAACGTTTCTTAATAGTAATGCTCGTTGCATTCTTGGGAAAGCACTCGACATGCTACTCTCAAAGGAGACCCAGCCGTTTCGCGGGATGATGAAGCACAACGTGGCCGCTGGTGAGGCGGGAGGGAACACGGAGATGCGTCTTGCTGTGTCCGGACCATTCGAATGAATTCTTAAAGGAACCAAACGTTTCCTCTGTTTGTACCGCATTCTCTTCTCTTCTGCCTTTTTCGGCATTATCGGCATGTCTGTTTTCTTAGCATACTACGCTCGATTCTTTTTAAAATCCAGTTTCTCCCTCTGTGATATACATATAGGCGCGATATCCACAGTACAGTTCTTACTTACACATGTTATTTTCCTATTTTCTTTATATTTTTACGAGATCTTTCCACGAAATGGATATATGTAAGACATACGTCGTACGTCTAAAGCAACCATCACGCATCGTTAAACATTCAAAAATTCAAAGTAGAGACAGCTCGTTTTTTACTCGACTCTTTTATATCGTGGCGCAGCAGTTTTCTTCGCCTTTAGTACCTTCCGAGGATCCAATTTTTCTCCGACGTAGCATACCTTGAGCCGAGAATAAGAAATTCTTCAAACTTTCATGCTCGCAACAAGTGAAGTTCATTTAATTTTTGCACGATATGTTATGCAAGCAATACCTCAGATGTAATTCGAACAAGTTAATGCCATGTGAAATTAATACGAACGGCATTACCGCGTGGGCGTATGCAACGTACGCCGTTCTCCATTCTCTTTCTTTTTGCTCGGGATCGGTGGTAAGAAAGCTCGGGAGGAGTACCCGATCTGTCAAGGCCAGCTGCTGGAGGGCGAACTACTTGATTTACGCCTTTCTTCCATCTTCGCTCGCGGAACATCCTCTTTGCCTTTCTCCGCCTTTCTCTTATTCTTCCCTCTGAATGCCCTATTTCATCAGCTTAATTCGCTGGAGACGTAAGTGGTCCTAAGTGTTATAAGCTAACTTTTATCTTACTTTTTGCTTGTAAACAGCTTTAAATATGACAGCGCCGCCGCGCCGTGAAAATACAGACCGGCGATTTTTTTTCATTCCCTGCGAAGTTTGTCTATCTTCCTACGCATCAAAGTAATAATAAAGCCTATCTCGAGGTACGAAGATTTCGACTAATTCGTTACCCGCATAACTTTTGTCTCTTGAATATTTCCCCGCGGATCCTTAACGAGTTTCTGATTCTTAGAAAGTTTCTTAGGAATGATTATATTCGAGGCTTGTAGTTGCAAAACTCATTAAATCCACTGTAAGTTATTTTGCGCAAGGACAGGAAAAACTAATTGTTTGTCTATAAATTAACGAACTCGGATGATTATATATTAAATTAGCATGCTTATTTAAATGTTAACCAATTAAACTTATATTTTAAACAATTAATATTTACATTTATATGTACTGTGCGTTTGAGCCATCTGCACACTCTGTATGTATACATATGTGGGTGTGTGTGTATGTGATCTCTCATTAATTATTTTTATTTATTTTACATGCTTATGAATATTCTCAAAGTAATAAATGAATAGGGTGTAAATTATATTTCATAGGATATAACTTTACGGGATACGTTTTTATGTACGTTTCAGATAAGCTTTTTCTACGGGGAGAGATTTGCGTCGTATAATTTTTTAGGGGTTACATGGAGAGGGTGGTTATTTTGTTTGTCTGCACTGTGGTTGTGAACTGCGGAGCGAATCTGTTTACTACCCAGTGCGGTGTGGTATAAAAAAAGTCTTTTGCCCGCACAGAATGAGAGAGACGATGATAAATTTCTGATATAAACTGCCCTCAGTTTCATATTCCTTCCTTCAAAAGCTCTCAAAGGCGTGCTTATTGCCACCTGCTATCGTCGTAAATTATTGTCGTCTGTCATCAGCTGAAACATTACTTTTCAATGCTTCGAAATTATGTGTGGGTTATATTTAATATACGAAGTAAAAATTTGTTAATGAATTAAATGAAATATAAAGAGGAAAAAGATTGCGTTCAGTTGTGTGCCTCTTTTCTTTCGTCTTGTTACACGTTGTGTATTGATCATTGCATATCTTTTCGCAAATTCTATTACTCATTATATTTCCTTCTCGTAAAATCGAAAAAGTACCTGCAGAAATATCTGTTCTTTATTTCGCTGTATTTCGTTTTATCACTATATCTTACTATATTTCTCCCTGGATAAACTGTGTCGAAAAAATTTAAAAAAAAGCGTCTGTTCTTTATTTCGTGAAACGTGCGCAATAACGATACCGTTGTCAAGGTTCATATGGAGCATTCTGCTTTCTGTTTCAGCGTCAAGACGGACATGGGTGCAGCCGGCGCGGTGTCTAGGCTCTACATTGCAAATGCGAATAAAAAGGACAGTGGGAACTATAGCTGTGCTCTGGCGAACGTAGCAGCAGCCACGATGGTGTCCGTCCACGTGCTAAACGGTATGCTTCCACTATGAATATTTTACATTTCTCTATACATCGGCACGTTTCCATACGTCGATGATACGCAACGTGAGAGAGACGTCGAGCGACATCGAGATACATATTAGAAATATTATCTGTCATCTTTTGCTCGAAAAATATAATTTCCAGCTGCAAATGCTGTTAACTTAAATTTTACGTAAAATTTTACGAAAGAAATAAAATTAACGAGACAGCTCAATGTCTCTCTTTCTCTCTAACGTGAGAAAATAATTCTTCACACCGATTTCGAACGCCTCGAGCGATAATTCGTCGTTCTCTGCGTTCTCTTATAATTGTGTATCAGGGAGAACTCGCACCGGCCCAAGCAATCAGTCGCGCTTCGAAATCGCAGTTAAAGGATCAGTCTCTGCTCGCTACCGATAACGGCGTTTGGCAGAAACTCGAGGGCGGAATGGCGGAGGGTGCCAGTCACCTTCGTGGGAGCCTGCGACGCCTATCGATATAATTTTCCACCCCTTTGCACGGTCGATAATTGATTTTCCACGGCTTTTCAACGGCGCCAATGCCTATTACCGGTCCCCCTTTTCTTTCCTGCGCCGCCTCCCGTTTCTCGGCTTGCCGCTCTCGTTCGCCTCACGCTCCGAGAGGTCGAGCGCTTTCTTCTCCGCACATCTTCTTGCGCCAATCGATCGTGCAGGAATACAAAGCTGTGATTTCATCAGGGTAAATAACCGGCGCCGGACGCGACCGAGACGCGAAGGCGCTGTCGTTGACGGGTCGCTCGATCGCTCTTCGTGATCTTCACTTGGTCTCCATTTCCGCTTTGTCAACGAGTTTCTTCTTCAAATGACATTCTTGACTGTATTAATAGAAAATAGTCTGACACTCTCTCTCTCTTTCTCTCTCTCTCTCTCTCTTTCTCTCTCTCTTGCGTCGCAAAGGAGAAAGATTGCGAAGAAAACGGAAATTATATATGTATATATAAAATACATATATATATATATATATATATTGAAGTATATTCATTAGATGCTAAATGTTGCTTTTATTCTTGCGCCGTCGTCGTACTTATTCATATCCCTTTTGTTCCTCGTGGGTAACTTGCGCTGTTTCGTGTGTCCCGCCTAATACTGGCGCATGGCGTATTCATAGAAAAGTTCGTTGGGAATATTCAGGTTGACCCATTTCTTTCTTCAGCAAGTTTAGCTGTCGCAAGATTCTTCGTCCTTTTGTAATCTTCATTCTCACGGCACAGTCAAATTAGCGTTTAAAATGTACATTATTTTTGTAGCGTGCTAATTCTTATGTCTCTAATTTTGTTATGGAAGCAATGTAAAGGAAGGAAAGTTCTATTGCGGGAAAACGAAGTGGTAGAATTAATTTATCGTGCTGATCTACAGATAGCTCATTCATATTCAAAGTTACAAATAGCTGTTGTATAATTTGACGGAAAATAGACAAACACATCATTTTTCAGTGGGATTAGCATGGATAAATATTGATGCGATTTCATTCCGAGTTAATCGAATTCGAATTAAATGACTGAATTGCATTGTTCTAATTTATCGGTACAATCCTTGTAATCCGAGAAAATTGCTCGGATATGTTTAACTCGATCTGTTTTTCCGTTCGGCAACAGCAATTTTCAGCGTATTGCTCTCGTTTTTGATCTATTGTCGGATGACGGTTTTCGCCGTTTTCTCCCTCGTGCTTTTCTCTTTTATCTCGCGATGACGTAAACCACGAAACTTTCGTATCACGACGAAATAGCACGTAAGTCGAGTCGATGACGCGTGCTCTTGTGGGAAATGCCGCTAAACACAGGCTTTATAGTGGTGGATGGGCGATGCCACTGCAGGGCGGTCGATACCGTGGGTCGCGGGAAGGGAGCGTCTTTCGAACTTATGGCGAAGGAGCTCAACGAGTTTTCACGGCGGCTTTTCGCGCTCGAGGGCGGGCAGAGCGGGCTCAGAGATGCCGCATCTGTATAGGTGATGTGCATTATTTACGGCGGATTACCTTAAGTCGGACCAATACGAGAGTTCGATCTCCTTCCGGTAAAGTTTGACGAGAGAGCACTCAAGAAAATGGCTTGCTGGCGACGTATAATCTGCTCTCGAGTTTCTTTCTGGAAAACGACGTTAATAACCTTCGGTTGCTTGACCAATGGCTGTACCTTCGTTTTCTCGGGGAAAAGCCAGGATCAGAAAGTTAGGATTACAAGAGCGCGCGCGGCTTATGTCGGTTACGCTTTATTTAAATTCGTGTACACGAGCCCTTCCGTACTTCGTCTTCCTCAGCCAAACGTGTTCGATCGATCGCGGCTACGATACGAAATTCTTAACTATGTTCCACCTACGAAAACATACTCCCGGCAAAACAGGCGTCTTATTATCTCTTGCATTCGAGGTATGAGCTAGGTAGAGTTGGAGTTAAGCCACCGTTACCATCGCGATGAGTATGCGGAATGCGCAAGTCGGAGAGTTATTACCGCGGGTGTTGTATGCCAGTAACTACAAGAGCGATCATAATACTGGAAGTAATGCGAATTTGCTTGACAAGTAGTCGGACGCTCGAGGCTCGCATTCAAAAGTAGTTTGCCGCACGACGGAGAGTCGACCCAGAGCTCCACGTCCTGAAATTTCGTGTAGCTCTATGCATCGCGAAATGTTTCGTACTTCCGCGGCCGTCTATCCGCTTATGCATGCGATTGGCGCTAATGATGTCCGTCCGAGTGAGCAATTTGCGAAACGTGGGATTATGGTCATCTTTGATCATTCTGTCATGAGGTGCATCCTAATGCTTCGATCAATCGAAGATCGAGTCTTCGCGCCGTGCTTGAAATGGCTATCAGATTCCAAATGTTCCCTCTTCGCCGGTAATAACCTTGGAAGCTTACAGCCATCTTTGGCAACAGTTCCGGCAAATTATATATTGCACATACATTTGTATCTCTATGTGTACGTAAAATGTACAGGGGAAAATGTTTCTTTGGATTTAATAAATTTTGTTGAAATTGAAGAAATTTAATTATGGAAATAGTTCAACCAAACTAATGTTTGAGCTAACAAATATTTGATTGATTGTTTGATTTTCAAAAACGTATATGTTTACTTTGAATAAAATACTTTTTGAAAAAATAAAGCTAGTTTATTTGTATAAGTCTGCGAGTTTCATAGTCGTTTCGAGTAATAATTTAATTGAAACAAACAATGCTCTTATTTGACTATTTCAAGTATTATTTCAAATAATAGTTAGTTTTCCCTTTTCAAACAATACAATTTAATGCAACGAAACAATCAAATTTTTCTTCAATGAAATAATGTTTCGCTGAAACAAATACAAGTGAAATACATATAGGTACTAAATGTAAAACAAGTATTTTTCTCTATATAGATATTTGAAAAATTACAATCACTTAATTATATTCACGCAAAACAGATAAAATAATATTGCAGTTTAAATATCGTAATATTAATATTTAAATAAACTTTAAAGTTCTTCAGTTTAGTATGCAAATTTAAACCGCACTTGTTGGCGCTGGGAGAATGCGCTGAATATAACAGTTATGTACCAAATAATAAAAGCCGCTGCCTCTGACGTAGAATCTACGAAAAAAAGAAGACGGAATGATTTTAGTCTTCTTTTCCAGCGAGAAGCGTGATGTAGTTATACGCCTTCTTCTTTGTTTCTTTTCAATTAATATACCTCTTTAACGATATAGTGGAACACCTCTTTACAATTAATTATTCTCGAGATATGCTCGTGATTATTAATTAAGTGCAAGCCGGACCTGAAGATGAAGCACCATTACTCGGTACTATCTCATCGTGTTCGCCTGAAGGGCTTTCTCGCACGACTCCTCTTACTTCTTCTATTTCTCCTCTCTTACTTTGTGATCTTTTCACTTTCTCTTTTCTCGTAGAAAATTACGTCGATAAGATCGTATTCCGAATAAAGATTACTATCCTGTAACATAAGGACGCTTCGCCTCGTAGAATAAAAATTTTAAAACGATAGAAAGAAAAGTCGAGGAAAGGTAGGGGAGCAAGTCGGAGTGACGATCAGAAATATAGAAATATAGAAATAAATGTGAAACGGTAGAATGGCCAGCGGATTTACCGGATAAAAGGGATCGATGAAAAAGCGTGGAAGAGCGCGTGAGTGGCGGACGGGCTCGCTCTCGAAAATGAGTAGTTCTTGGCCTAGTTAATGCCTACGAGGAGACAAGTGACTCGGAGTTGGAGCGAGAGTTGGCCGGTTGCTCCTAGCATATGTATGTGCGTTTGTATTTGTGTTTGTGTCTGTGTCTGTGTCTGTGTAAAAGCGGGGGTAGAGAGGTTATTTCGCGGGATGTCACGCCCTACCCATTAATAATCGTAGCCGCAGGCTCCAGGAGGACTACACGTCGACCCGCCTCTATCCTTCCTATGACACGGAAGTCTGCCTTCTCCTCTTCGGCATCACTGTGCTCGGTCGAGTCTGACCCCTTCTCTCTCTCTCTCTCTTTCTCTCTCTCTCTCTCTCCTCATCTCCGCATCCTTACGTCGACGACGTAAGGCCGGGCGTGAGGAGTTTGCAAAGCTCTCGTCGCAAGCTGTAGTTAACAGGCCCGCTCGCTCGCGCGCGCTCGCGCAGCCATGTATAATACGCAGAAGGAATCTCCGGAGAGCGCTTGACAGCTCATTTCGCATCCGCCTTTTTCCACCGTAGCGATTCTTTAGGTTCCGACTCGGACCGCCCTCCTGGAGACCGGTAGAAACAGAAGAAACTGATATCTCTCCGAGTCGCCGAGTGTGTGATTAATCGCGTGGTTACGTGGAATATTATACAATTCTCGAGTTGGTAGCACGAATTAAAATTTACGCCCGTTTCTCGAGCTAAGATAGCGGAATGACGTCGATTAATTTTACTATACCCAAGTGAACGGCTGCTGTAATGCGAAATTGAGTTTAGCTCACGGCCTCCTCGAAAGCTGATAGATATGTTCACACCGAAATTACGGGAACATCAAACAAAGTCCCGGTGATCGGCTTTGGTAAATTTATGAAGGTCCGAATATGATATTGAGCAAAGTACTTGCACGATGGTGCAACGTGATTAGTGAAGTCAATGAAATTATGCCGAATTTGCACGCTACATTACGCGATACCGCATATGTATGCGTGCAGCATATGAGTGATCGGCTGATTAATTCGTAATTAAGCAGAGGTCGAACGGCGAAATACTCTGCATAATCCGTGTCAAATGAATAGATTTTCGCCGATTATAGATCTAAACTACTAAATATTTTATAATTTTGTAGAATCTACAATATATATTCATCTTCTTACTATATATACTCGTCTCGTTATACACATATATACATATATATATATTTTTTTTATCTGAAATCAAGGTGTATATAAAGTTGATTAAACTTTTCTTTCGACGGTTAAAAATCCAGTTTCATTTCTTTTGCTGAATTAACAAAAACATTTTCGATAAGATGAGACATAAAACGAGACGAAATGTCTTAATCCAGTGAGGATTCAGATGATTCAATTAACGAGACGAAAATCCGGGATTAAGAGCCGGTTTACCGGGAAGACGCGTAAACAGAGTTGTAAATTTTTCTCCTACCGGGAGCGTTTAATTGAATCTTGGGAAGAGGTAGTCGTGTTCGTATGACCAGCCGCTAAAACTGCTACGTGGATAGCATGTTTTCGACTTCAGAAAAACTTCAGAATCGATTGTGCCAAACGTTCGATTGTGCCAAGAAAGCAAGGATGAATTATAGAGTTAATTATAGAGTTAGAGGGCAAAAAAAGGAAATGGTGTACGCGATAGCGATTTGAATAATTATCGGATATCAAATTGCGTAATGTGATTTAGTTGTCAAATATCTACATTTGGCATTGGAACCACATATCGTAATATAATATTACACGTTATAGTATCAAACGTATTAAAACGTGGTATGATTATTCTAATTGTATTCATAATTAAACATGGTTACAACTGCAACATCAGATTACGTTGCGGAATTGCAGAGAAATTTGTTACACATACAGCGCGCACGCATGTGCACAAGACCGTAAAATCTAGAATATATTATCAATCGGAATACGAGAAGAGCTTAATCAATACACATTAACTCCTTTTAATTACAAATCATATCGTTGAATTGGCTAAGATGGAACAAATACACAAATTGCGGAATAATACCTTTTTCTAAACGTCACGATTGTTTTATCTTTATCTGATAAAATATAAATGTTTTTCCACGATTGCGAAAAGCGATTTCGATCGGCCATTTACGAAATTCGTGCAAACCGCAATTCTTGTCACTTTTAAATGCAACGGCCATGACATTGCGTTGCGTTTGATATTTTACCACGGATTTTATGGATGACCGAATTCGCGTTTATATTTTGAATTTTTGGACAATTCAAAAGCCAAATACTGGCGTAGGCAATCAATGTGTGTACCAATCTTTCGGCTTTTATCACGGCACCAGTGACAGAACAAATAAAAGGATTGAAACGTTATTCCATTTGGCCGTTACGGAATATGTTTCTCTTGTTATAACGGAGAATAGATTGCTTATAATGTATATATAAAGTACAAGTATTCTTCTCTTCACGATTCTTCTTTTCACTTTAATTACTTTTTAAAGTTAATTACCGAACGTATTTTCGGACGTAAGACGATTTATTATTCAAGTCTTCTTACGTTTTCCTTACATTGTTAATAAATTGTTAATAACTGAGACATTTATAACGCTTAATAATAGACGATTAATATTAGAATTATCATGAATATATTAAAGGCTCGTAGCAAAGCAAAGGCAATAAAATCGCAACAATAGTGAAGGCTAATAATTTCAAGACACAAAACTAAAAATAGAAGTGTAATTTAAAGACACAAGATAAGAAATGAACAAATGAAACGTTATAATAACAAGACATTTATCGACCAGTTCGAAGTAGAAGTTCAAAGTAGAAATATTGCTCTCAATTATTAGCGGAGATTTCACACGTACAATTCATGTACGTCTTTTAAACCCTTCTCTTTTTCATCTTCTTAGAAATCTCTTCTATTACTAAATTCTTAACTGAGAACACAGTTTATTTTCTTTGTTCGAAAGATGAAATTGGTATTGTCTTATCGTAGAATATAACGAATATGTTGTTTTATTTGAAGGATGCCGATTTGATAACACAAATTTTGCAAGCGCTCGGTATTCAGTTTCTCGCCACAATTCACATGAAATATAATACTTGTTAAAATACGTGTGTTGGAAAAATGATAGCGGACTTTAATCTGCCATGTCCTGCTCGTGATGCAATATCAGCGAAATATCGAGGATGGGCGACGACTTTTCGTAAACACTCCAAATATTTGTCAAAAATTCGAAAGCTGCAGACTCCCTAAAATTAGATACTTCTCTCGCCGCAAATAAAAATATTTTTATTTGCGGAAGAAAGGAAACAAGGACAGTGAGTGTTAAATTAATGGCGTTTACTTTGCTTTTTGTTACAGGGGAGAATCCAGCTGCCATGCAACATGGCGGTACCACGGCCCCGAGGGCGACCTTTATCTTCACCGTTGTGATATCACTATCATCGCTCTTAAGGTGACCGTGATGACTCCGGTGCATTTTGGACCTGCGATCCGAATGGTGCTAACTTTCTCTTTCCCCATGGAGATTTATGCGCCCGGAATATCCTCTCCAAAACGGACGGAAACTTTGGGCATTAGGCCCTCCGCTCCTTTCGCGCATGCATGCCACACGTGATTGCTGCGAATTACATAGAACGAATATAGATATTCTCACGCGAGATGCAAATGCGTGTACGTGTTTGTGCGTGTGCGTGTGTATATGTATGTGTGTGTGTCTGGTGTGTGAGTGTATGTGTGTGTGTGTGTGCGCGCAGCAACGACGGAGATATCATACGAATCCGTTTCGATCGTGGACTTAACTCTTGGACAAGTAGCTTCACTGTGAAGTACCGCGTCTCGCAGTTTCGTCGCACGGCGAGACGGCGTATATCAGTTTCCACAGAGCATTTCCGAGCATCTCTCGAGAAACTTGACTAATCGCTTCCAGGGGCGATCAATGCGGGATTTGCGTAGAGGACGTATAGCGTTCGCGTTCAGAACGCACGCGAATGTGAATTTCAGGAAGAGGGATAGAAACTTCACGTCTCTCCTTCGTATTTGAGCTCTCGGTACTAACGTGTTGACGTTGCATTGTTAATGCATACGTTATTTACACGTCCGCAATGTTCGAACGCGGATACGTTAATTAAGAGAATTCCGTTCATGTGATATGTAATGCTCGACTATCTATGACATGCGTTCGTGGTTGTGCTGAAAAAAAAATAGCCAAGCGATGATTCGATCGATTGCAATCGAAGACGTTCTCATTTTGTTGTTGCATTCTTATATCGTAAAGAATTTTAAAATACACTTAAATGTATTCTGTTTATTACAGATTTAAATACAAATTAAATTCAGGAACGTATCGTTCCCTTATTAATTTTAATGTCAGCTTTCGGAGGGTGTTACAACGAAAAACTGTTTATCGATCGAAAGAGACGAATCTTGCGAGGGTAAATGCGTCGTAAAGTTCGAAGGTTTGGAATGTATATACATACTTTTGTGTATATATACATACTTTTATATATATATTTGTTGAATTTATATTCTGTCTGTAAACTGTTATGTACTTTTAGAATGAGGTTAATTATAAGATTTTTCAAACGACACCGTCCAAAAAATTCGGCACTACTGACTAATGTGACTATAAATTCGATTTACCTTTTCTTTTTTAACCGATTTGTATAGTTGTACAATTATATCTCTCTGTGTTGTCCGTAGAGTAATAAAAACATTTTCATTCGTTTAGCATCCAAATTTTTGATAGCTTCGAACTAACTCCACGCATATGTACATATCATCATCCGCAGTTTCATTTTGCGTTATAAAATGTAAATCATTAAACAAACCTTATCCGCTTATAAAATCAGGAGATAATTGGCATTTACGTTGTAATTTTGAAAAAAAAAAATACGCTGTTAATGAAAAATTGCTGAAGCAAAACATCGATTTTATCCACATGTTGTTATTGTTGCTCGATTTTATCTAGATAAAATATGGAAGCAATATTTTCGAGGCTCGCAATGGCTCAAAGAAATCGACGCCTTTGTCCAGCATAAAACAACGATTGCGATGCATCGCCGTTGTAGTTCAGTGGTAGTTTTCGTGCTCGCAGCGCGAAAAATACGCGGATGAACGTGGCCGATGAGGATCTATTCATCGTTCGTCATTCGCTCAAAATACGTCTGACATTGACGAACATCAAGTGAAATCCGTTGGTTATCAAAAGATTACGTGATCATCGCGGCTGTAATAAATGTTATTTGTCTAATTTTGACACGGTTATTTTTTTCATCCAGTTATTCAATATATTTTTATCAGCTTACAAATCGATGGAATATCTTTGGAAAGTTGTATGCTTTTACATTTGTATATTTTGTATTGTTGCACTTTTTATTTTATGATTTTCTTCAGAAAATGTAGAGAAAGAAGTGGACATTTCTATATAAAAGTTCTTTCTATACATAAAAGTATTGAAATATTATATGGATTGTTAGATTTCGAAACACATTTGTCGTTTATTTGATTTTATACAATAATTTATACTTTTACATTTTTTTACGCAGATAATAATAACCTAATTTATCAGTGATTTTAAAAATAAAAAGCGTGACAACATTATTTTTATATACATGTTCTAGAAAATCTGTATAATCTTATAAAAATGGATAATCAACTTAACTTCTAATTTGTTAATTGTTGTTTCGCGATTGACTTTCAATCCAAGTCATCTTTATTAAATTATATATTTTAAAGATATTAAATCGCTTTGTATGAAGTATTACTGAAATTTAATTAAACACCTAGGGAGAGATAAGGTGCGAAGAGATGTAAGCTAATTCAGAAATTCCGAGCGAAATCTCGAATAACATTTGCCGTTTCGTAAACAAGCAAATAGCATTTGCATTTTCGAAACTTTATAGCTCGCATGTAGCGGTAAGTATACGATTGCATGAGGGATGTAACGCAGATTGCTCGGGCGGAACTGCAATGTGCCGGGTTCGGGACGTAAAAGCGCGACAAGTTGGACAAGGATCGATCGGGCAACAAATTACCGATCGCGCCGATGGAAAATGAACCGTTAAGCAGCCATACCTGACAATGACATACGGTTAGTTTGGCGTAAATCAGTAGTCTCTACTCACGGCAATGCCCTCGTTCGCCGGTTGTAATGTGATAATTTAACAGAGGCATTACTGCAATACGAGCAGGTGCAAAATATTTCAACGAGGCGCGCGTGCGGCCGTGCGCGCGATCCGTTACGCAAAAGCCACATCCGCGCGTAACCAGCGCCCGCGATAAATTTAATTATTATTTCGAGCGAGAGGCAGTGCCCGAATCCAAAGCGAGTATCGGGATGCATTGAATCGTAACGACGTCCGAACGTTTCGCGGATAAACTTTCCATTCAGCTGCGTCTCCTCTTGCCGTCCTTGCCGCTCCTGTTTCCACTCTTCTGCTGCCGCTCTTCTCGTGTCGCGGTACTTCAGTTTATCGTCGGCTTCTTTCGTCGCCATTCCGCTATCTCTTAATGGAACTTTCGAGACTAAGTCGTCTCTGTTCTAGTCTCTTGTTTCCGCAGAGCGCTCAGGCGGGTCTTAAATCCGCGAGAGCCCAATTATGCGAATTAATGTCAAGCGTGCAAACTACGACTGACAGTTTTATAACTACATCGGCGGCGCAAACGTAGATTTTACACGCCAACTATTCGCTGTCGCTCGCCGACAGGCAACACGACCGAATGTCATCAGTTTCGATTGTTTGCTTGTTCCACGTTTGCTCGCGCGCGGAATTCATTTTCGAAGAATATGAGAGAAAGCTTTTAGCTGCGATATCGTTGCAGCAAATATCGTTTACCTTTAGAAAATATTCACGGCCTAGAACTTGGAGTTTAATAGACTTCCTTTTCTCTATTAACAGGGATTTTTATATTCAATTTCTCATTTAATTTTAATTTTAATAAAAATGATGACTATTGAATATAACTGTATAGCATTAAGTTTAAAACCAATTGCCTCGTATTAATTTCCATCCGTACGAGCCCCGAGAATATTGCATATTATTGAAATAATAGTAAAATGAGGTAATGGACCATGGATATAATATTTCTATCCATGGGTGAAAACCGAAATTTCCGTTATTAAAAGCTATTGTTTAAATAAACCATATATTAAAATTCAAATTATACACATATAATTAAAAACATTAATTTCAAAGATATCCATTTATTTAGCAATTATTAAATTTCATTTGCGAACAATATATTTCGTAGATTTTGATATCAAAGCGAATTTATACGCTCATCTGCATACACCGCCTTTTAATAATCTTCGCTTAGAACAATTCTGCGTTTGGCCTCGCTAATCTTCGGGAGATTATCTCAAATTAAAAGTGGCCCTCCGGAATAAGCACAGTTTCGTTTTTAATATTTCCCCTTTGTTTTTTTTCTCGGCCGGCCAGTATGGCTAGCCATTGTCCACGGTACGACGATTACCGCTCGCGCAAAAGTCTCTGGATAATATCATACATACGCGTTATGTATACGTCTGTGCGCGCAGGGGCGCAAGATTGCGAGCGAAAAAATCTACGTGTGTTCGATAATGTAATTCGAAATTAGAAATTAAGCCGCGGGCAGCTATATAATTTCTCGAACGGTGGGAAGGACGTGCGAAAGTGTGGTGTATGTACGCCGCGTCATGCCGCGTGAATTCAGGCGAGCGTGCACGTGTTCTCCAATATATTCTATCATCATTAATCATATTTCATCCCCATGCATCCATACTAATGTATCCACGATAACGGTTAAAGCAAGTCTGTAAGCACATCTGTACGTTATTGGTACTACTATATCATTATTAATGCGATTAAAGCGAACGAACTCATGATGCCCAGTCCATCAGCAAACGCAGAAAGAGAAAGAAAGAAAGAGCGAGAGAGAGAGAGCGTGTGTGTGTGTGTGTGAGAGAGAGAAAGAGAAAAAGAAATAGAAAACTCATTCAATGTCGGTATTCACTGTTCATTATTTATAAAAATTTGAACGCAGGATACAATAAAATGTATAGTACTTAAACACGAGTATTTACTCATTCCTCCATCTCGTCATGACGATAAGATTTTTCATAAAATAAATAAAAGAACATTGTATGCTCTGCGTCTCGGCATTTAAATAGCTAATTGCCTCGAATCCTTTCCGTCGTACGCATTAATTCCGTTGCGAAAAATTTGATGAACTTTTATTAATTTAAATTATGTCCGAGGGCTCTCGCGCCAGAGAAGGAGGAAAAAAAGCCGTCGGGAGAGCATTACTTAGCATCCATTACGAAGAGATCCCATTAATTCAACTCTATTGCATTCTTTATAGCCACTTTATTCGTCGAAAAAAGAAACTGTTCGACGCAGGTCTGAGATGACCCTTTTAATAATCGTTCTTGGCATTAATTGTGGCGGAGATCGAAAGTGATCGATCGTAATCTCTCGATATTCATGCATACATTAATGATATTTTTCCTCCGTCGCCCCTCTTCCCTCGAAAAAGCGAAACGATTATTTGCTTCGACGTGTTGGTTGAGAAGACTTATTCGAGGGTTTCATGGCGGTCTGGGGAAGCGACACAATGATAAACTCACTGGACGAGTCGAGCTACGATAAAAGCCGCCGGAAGAGGCTTCGCTGGAGTGCCGAGTGCGAAAAATTGAAAAAAACGAAGCGCGCGAGAGTTGGCAGAAAAAAGAACACATCCCCTCCACCATTGCCATACTCCGGGCAGACTGGATGCGTTAAGCGTCGCGGTTTTTAAAAGCTCCCTTTTCAACAATACACTGTCCTGGAAAAATACTAAATCAGAATGTTGGCACTGACGTTTGCTGTGTGAATGAGAGACGGAAAGAGAGAGAAAAAGAGAAAGTAAGCGAGTGAGAGAGAGAGAGAGAGAAAGAGAGAGATATGGATAGATGTAAAGTATATTCTCACCATAGTTGACGTAAACGATGTGGCGTAATATCGCGCATGAGTGTGTTTCGAATAGGCAAGTTATTTCGCCCATAATTTCTTTTCGCGCAACCGTCGTATCCTTTCTCTCTCTTTCTCTTTTTTATATTATATAGAATTACATCGTAGGACAAGCGATTAAAATATATACTACATATGCTAATAAATCGTCGTTAAAAAACAATCAATTTTTATTTCATAACGAGCTAAAAATCCAACAATTCCAAAATTTTATTAGGCGAGTCTTCTCTTTGTAAAAAGAAGGCAGCGTAATTAATGTAAAATATATAAAATAATCACAATTTAGAAACGCGTAATACCGTTAAACATGCTTCCCCTTTGTCAACGTTTGTGGCGCACACTACCCTTGATTAAGGGAAATATCACCGTACGTTGTGATGCAGGTATTTCTAAAACAGCACCGGTGAAACAAACCGCTTTATTTCGGGATAGCTCTCGACCGTGCTGTTGCATACTTCCTCGTGCCTCCATTGTGTCCTACCGCTCGCATGAACAGCGTTTCTCTTTTTGCGAGGTGGCAGAGCAGAGAAAGACATAAACCCTTTGTCATAATTTCGTACTGTAGCGGCACGTAGTGGATGCGCGACACGTGGAATCTTCTGGCGCATACCGTTGGTGAGCTATGCATCATCTCGACGCAGTCAAGTTGCGGATGCTCGAAAAAAGGACACAGACAGCGCGGTGTACGGTTGTGCCCATAAAAATCACGCCGTCCAAACATTTTGGGTTACGATTGTTCCTTCGCTAGATATGTCGCTGCACCGCGCAATATTAATGAATCCCGTTTTATGCG
Source organism: Tetramorium parvispinum (assembly GCA_011638315.1). Taxonomy (NCBI): domain Eukaryota; kingdom Metazoa; phylum Arthropoda; class Insecta; order Hymenoptera; family Formicidae; genus Tetramorium; species Tetramorium parvispinum. The sequence goes on along the minus strand of VBVR01000121.1, from coordinate 27,760 downwards.
TTACGCTTTCGTGCATTTAGAAAAAAATCATTTTATTGAAAATATATAATTGCTCGCGAGACCAGATAGGCGAGGCGTCACGTCAGAGAAGCGTCTACAGGGACTTGAAGGATGATGAGGCGGACGACCGATGCAAGAACGGTTCATGGCTTACGTTACGTCAGTACGCATCGTGTATAGATACATGGTGTACGTACATACAGGGCTTACGTACAAAGCTAAATGCGTATTGGCAGTCACCACGCTGCCTGTCGGCTTTGTGTACGTACCATTACAATGTATGTGGCTCGGCCAGGTCAACATGCCGACAGAGAACGTCCATTACTTCATCAAACCCCGGCCATCGTCGACAGATCCGTCCACCGCCAATTTGCCAACAATCGCGACACTCAGTCAGTATAAACAGTTTGGCTCTTTGACTACGGCAAGTGGGATAGCTTCCAAGTAGGGAGTGTGTACGCAGTTCAACACCATGCAAGTGATTTAATTTTAGATAACGTAGTCCTCTTTTGTTAATTATTTCATACAGGGTAACGTGAGTACGCTATTGCGCATTGCGGTTGATGTAGGTAATAATGAAAAAGACGAATTTTTAATACAACGTAAGAATTTAACATTTGACTCGTGCCACTTTTCAAATTGCAATTTTAATATCAAATCGTAGAAAATTTATCGTACAAGATATATCAATACCAAGCCCTATTTATCTGCAATCGGACGTTGAATATATACCGTTGCAGCTTGCTGATTCGTATCGCTTGCAGAAATGAGAATATAGAAAGACGATGCGGTTGCTGGCACGGACCTCTGGCGAACCTTGGGCTTAATTGTAGCGTTTAATCGCGACGGGTAGATCCGATTAATTATTTAAACCCCCTTAGGCTAACATTGAATTAATGGATGTGGCCCCGCAATGCTACCGCGGTATCGATAATTCTGCAATTCTGTGAGGCCCTTATTAGACCGTCGAGTCCGTGCCAAGAACACGTGCCGAATATAAATAACTTATTTATACTACATCTCATGTTTATGATTACGCTATTGATGGTTTATTTCCTCGGCGAACCTTATCGAAGAAATGAATAGCACACACGATTAAAGTAATTGAATTGGAATACTGTGGATCGGACGAATTTTCGGAAAATGTTTCTCTTAAATTGTCTTTAACTGGGTCGACGATAACATGATTCCTTTTTACGATTTGTCCTTCTTGAAGATGCCATGATTTAAAAATAGCTATTTCTAGTGTCAACTTTTTGGTTAATGAGATTGAATCAAAACGATATCGATTTTTTAAAATTGTCAATATCGTTTCGCCGTTTTCCAATTTCGACTCCCGTCAAAGTATAGATGGTAAGGTAATAACCAAAAATGTCCACGATTTTCAGGGCAGTTGGGAAAAGGTGACGACAGAGCGCAAAATATCACGACATTACAGAACAATGGCATCCGTGCATGTCCTAGATACTTCAATTATCTGTTTTCTGCAGAGTAAACACTTTTGTTGAATTCGTACGGAGCGAGACAATACCTTCAGGCAGTAATGGATCTATATATCTAAACTCATTTTAGTGTTAATCTTTACAAAAATCTCGCGCGTGTTGCATGTTCGAACATTTTACCGAAGGATATCCGGTAATTAAGAGACAAAGCATTATCATGATTTCCTCGCGGTGTCGGAAATGCAGCGAGTCGAACTGAGCTGAGCAAGTCAATCGTTCTCCTTCCATTTGCAAATTAAACGGTCACGTTCTTGATTTCAATTCTACGGGAGGCGATTCCCCTGAGTTTCCAATGTAACTTGTCTTAAACTCGGCGACCAGACGTTTAATCTTAATCGATCTACCGCCTTATCGCGCGGCCGATGTATATCAACATTTTTCCATTTCCACCGCTGACATCTCCATCGACTTTCCCACCACTTTCGCCTCTATCTCGTTCATCCCCGCCGTCCTTCCACTTTCTATCCGCGCTCCTTCTCTATTCTACCGCTCCCGCGTTATTCCGACCGTCGATTTCTTTTCGCCAGTCCTTCTCGCCCCGTTTTTCCGTTACCGCTTTCCCGCTTTGACTCTCTGGTACGATTTCTTACAGATTCCGCAACTACTCCCGCTCGAAAGCGGGCGCCCCTTAGCCGCCTCGAAGTCTTATCTTAATGGCTTGCCTTGGCAATCGAAAGTTTAGTTATTATCGCGCGACCGTTGTCGCCCCGCTTCGCAAACTGTACGGTGGATCGCGCAGAAGCGTTTTAGGTGCTAGATAGAGACCGTGGAAATTACCAGTTTGACACGTACGCATGATTCCGAGCGAAGACAAACGCTCGGCCTTTTACGGCCGAGAACTTCCAATCGAACGGTACCGTCGACAACTCAGATCACTTCTGGGAATGAGAAAAACGTTGTAGTGAGACTGTTCAGATTTTTTTTTGACTCGGAAGGACGGTCAGAAGTACGGCGGAAACTACGAACTCTCGATTGATTGTAACTTCGAGTTGATTACGTCGTTGTAATTATCAGTTATCTCAGCATTTAGCCTTCAAGCTTTTGTCGGAGATATCGTTTCCGTGATTTTTCGGTCCCATCATTAATGAGACCAGACCGTATATAATTATAATCGCTCCTTTCACGAACGCTCACGCGACTCCTTCAACATTCAGTTTCTCCAAACAAACAGTAATGAAATGTTTCCAGCGTTACCGCAACGAGAATACCGTAGATATTCGCTAGTACTAACGTCAACTCATTAAGAACGTCTCATTACTAGCGGTAACCGGGTCAATTACTCATAAGTTCACTCTTAGTGCCCAAGACGCCACAATGTGATTCTCATAGTATGCACTAGATATTTAATTACGATTATGTTTAACATTATATCTGGAAGAAATATATAATAAATCGTTTGGAGAAATGCAAACTTTTGGAAAACTGAAACTTTTTTCTCGATTAATAACTTCTGTTACTTATCTTTCTTTTGATAAACGAAGATCACGTTTCGCACAAAACTGTCTTCATTATGACACGTTAAAGATTTAGGTTATTTTATATTTAAAAAAAGAGAACAAAAAGAGAATGCGGACGTTAGGGCTAACATAAGAGGTAAAACATGAATAAAAAACGTGCAATAAATTTTGGTGAAGATCGCCACTATGGAAAAACTGATATCGATCGAGTGGGTAATATGCATATAAAATCGAGCGATAAAATTGCCTACGTCTGTTTCTAGGATTTTTCTCACAAAGTCTTTTTTAGGTTTCTTTAGCGATCCACTGGCGGGTCCTTTTGATGTTTATCGAGAGCAGCCTGTAAAATTTCGTGAAGATATTGCCAAGGGGAGCCAGATTCTCGGTGCACCTCCTAATCAATTATTCGAAAAGAAATATGAGCGAATTTTTGAAGGCGAGGCACTCACGGAGCCATGGCGCGACGTGGCGAAGCAACGGGTATATATTTATAATATGGGAAATCGATACTTGATCATTTATTGAAAATAAAACGCTAAGAAACTGAAAGTTCGTACGTAAAGTCTGTTACCGTATCAATTAAGATTTAAACTTTAATTAAAACCCTGTCAAGGGAATTTACCCTTCCTTGGGGAGTATCACTTAATAAACTTTAATTATAATTTTTTTATGTGCGCGGCTGATATGTTGATCTAACCGAAACTGTCCAGTTAATCAGTTGCACTTGATTAAATAACATGTAGGATACGTTGTCAAAATTTTCTTGTTTATCAAATTTTTACTTCCGTCTTTAATTGTTTAATTAAATTGTTTAATCTAATTTGCTTAGCGTGTGGTTGTTCCTTTAATAAAAACGCTACAAGGAAAAGAGATGAAAACTTTATACCTTTGACATACATCGAACATTTTACAATGTATACATTTCAGATAAAAGACGAGAAGGGGAAGATCGGTGGTCCCATGCTACCTACATCTCCCTCGAAGAAGCACTCGACGCCCGGAGACTGGTATGGATGCTTTGCTAAATCTTCTTACTTCGGTCCGCAGTTGAAAGTAGAAGCGAGAAAAAAGACGCCAGTTCCACCTAATATGAAGATCAAGCCCAATCCGCTTGGTGGCCCAGGATATGCGGATATTTGCTTGAGTCCTTATCCATCGTACTCTCACGAGCCTTACGATCGCATCGAAAGAGTTGGTAAAAGTAAGTGCATCTCCGTTATGCCATTGCCGATCTGATCTCCACTTTCTTGAACAATTTTCGATAAAATTGAATGCATAATTTTTAGTAAAAATGCATAAATTTCTTAGCGATTCGTTGAGAATGGACACTTTTAAGATAGCTGTAAAAAAGTTAAATGTTCTCACGTTCTCTCATATTGGAAACAGAGCGAGATATTGCTCGTAACTGGTGATAAAGAGTTATGTTAGAATGAGTTTATTTCGATGTTGAGTTGAATATAATGAGAGTGAGAGTCATATGTATTTGTAATATTGTCGAGCAAATTTCTTTTTCTACTTTCTTACTTTATTGCATGTATCATAAAGCACTTTGGAATCTATAATTCTTTCACGAAATATTTCTTGCGAAATTTAATAAATCTGGCCATATACACATCGCATTTTCGTTTTTAATATCTTTCGTCTCTTGTTCTTTATTATTTATGTATAGAGTTTCTAAGTTATAATTATTTTGCAATTTTCTTAAAAAATTATATAAATATATCTTTAAAACAGCAATTATTTTTAAATAATTTAGATATGTGTAAAAATGACAGCGATTATCATTAGTGTGTATATAAATAACATTATGAAATTTTTCTGTCAGTTTTTATGCAGCCAATAAAATTGCCAATTAAAAATATTTTACAAAATTTTATCTTTTTTTAACTTTTCTTTAATTATGTTACACAAATACATATACTATAATGTATATATGTATAACGCACTTTATGAGGATTTCCCCAATTACAGTTAAAAAATTAACAATGAGAGAATGGAACATAAACGTAGATTGGATTTTTTTCAGAACAGTTCCTTCGTTTTACATGCCAGCACGTAATTAATTATAGTTTTATCGAAAAAAAAATTACTCTGGCTTTTGAGGGAGATACACATTTTTAACTTTTACATAAAATACCTTGGAAGAAGATTCGGTAGCAATTATTATATAATATTAATAAATTAAATCTCAATTAGTATCATAAATGTTTGAAATTCTTCTCACAGGGAATTTCTTAGAAGTCCATTGTTAAAAGCTCCTTGTAGATTCTTTGTAGAATTGCACAAATTTCTCTCAATTTACTTTTACATAAAGCTTATTATAGAAGAAGAGAAATTTATGAGAAATTTAACTATGCAAATTTTATCTTTATTTTTACATGCATGTTAAATTTCTGACAGTTTTATGCGTTTAGCAAAATAGTCGTTTTTCTAATTCTGTCTCTCTCTCTCTCTCTCTCTCTCTCTCTTTCTCTAGGTTATGATTCTTTTCTTTTTATTTAATTTATATTCTAAATGTAAATCATCACTTTGGTGCAACAGAAGTAGTGTCTGAAGGCCGATTTCTGACGACTAGTGCGCCATTGGATTATTTCCCTCCCAATCCTCACATGGATGAGGAACCAGGGCCCACTTATGTTCGTCCGGTCGAGATTGCAAGGAAGACACTCGGTACAGCGCGATTCTACGTCCCTTTCCCCAAGAAACCCGGCGGAAGTCACGATGGTTGCTTCAGCAAGTTTCCAGAGTACACGGGCGATCCTTATGTTAAAGCTAAGGATAAAGCTGCCGCTGAGCCCAAGTTTATAAGCAGCGGACCGTTCCTACGTTCGAAATACACGAACAGTATCATCGCGCAGATAACGAAAATATCGTGCAACGCCCGCAATTATTCGAAATATCGAGAACGAGCGTATCCTATGTAATGAGAAAATCTTTTTAATTGCATGGAAATTGAACTTATAAACTTCCCTTTTTTTTCACTATTAAGAAGAAACTTTCTTTCGTAATTATCAGTCATACTAAAATTAATTAAAATTAACTAGATTTGATGTTTCTTCTTTTATCTTTTATTCGCGATATTTTACATGCGTTCGTTGTGTTTATACGATATCGTTTAAGTAAATTATGAACAGATTAAGAATAAGAAAAAAACGCCATTTAACCAATTACGACGCTGATTCTGTGCATATTCATTAAAAAATTCAATTTGATAAACTAGATTTTCATATTAATTTCATCCTAAATCCCATAGAATTTACGGAGAGCTTTGAATGCATTTCTATTTTATCACGTCCGCAATGCATGCGATTTCGAACTAGCGGAGCCATCACCTTCTGCTATCGCGCTTCCGTCCCTACGATGCTGCCGACAATGTCGATGGGCCAACAAATCGCTTTTCAGCAATGGCCAGTGGCCAAGTACAGCTGCAGTAACATCCAAGCGGTAGCCGAGCCCTTTCAATGCGAATCACCTTGACGCATTCGATCTTACAACCTTAATGAAATTCTAACGAATGTTGGAGACATAAAAGTTCACTCTTGGCATCGCAATTAAATGTTTCCAATAAGCATCGTGTATCTACTTCGCATGACGAGACGGTCCATTAGGCCAACAGCAGGTAGTAGCTGCAGAAAAAATTAGAAAAAAGAAAACGAAAGTAGACGTATCTCGTATTTGGCTAGAGATAAAAAAGAGCCTACATATAATTAGCTAGACATTTTACTTGCCGTGATTAAAAAAAATTTTTTCTTTCTTGACAAGGCTAATATTAACATTTGGCGAAATTAATATACATATATATAATTTTGTATGTTATAGAGATTGTTATTCTTGAATTGTGGCAAGGGCATTTTAATAAATTATCAGCATATAAAGAATGCCTTTCTATATAGAAGAATGCCATTGCGTGTAGCAAGTTTCGGAAGTTTATTATTTTATATAAAAGTCAGACTATATAAAGGGCGTTTTGATTACAACTTACGATATGTATTTCCGCAATGAAGACAAGTCCGAATTTTTCTGGCAAATAAACTTAGTATCTTAAGTTGGTGTCTTGCGCGAAGTCTCTCGCGCGCCGCCACGTCAGAGGGTGCTATGTATAGAAATGCAATAAGCGTTTCCGCCTCTGAAAAATTTCTCGTGGAGCACGTGGCAGACAAGAAATGGCAGCGGGTGGGTATGATTCCACGAGATTTATTCCGCGGTTGAAGCCGACCATTTCTCCGTGCCGTGTCGTTGCGCCGGTATTAAACATTCCAAGCATTGCGATGCCTCTCCAATACTCACTGGTCTACGTAGAAACGTAGGAGCATTGTACAAAACTCGACTCGAAGCAGTCGTACTACTACGTCCACGCAATATATACATTGATATGTGTATATATTTATATGTAGTATTTATATACATATATTTATATATATACATACATATATATACACACTTCGTTTTTATCGTAATAGTTCAGCGCGATTTTTGGGACACTTGGGATAGTCTCAAGAAAAGATTATGAAGAAAACATTTTTCTGTTTTACGCGCAAGTTACAATTTGCAGTCTAATAAAAGAATCAAAAACCTTTTTTTCATGAAAAATTTGATATTATTTTAAATCTTTTTAAATAATATGATTTTACATAATATTGTAAAGGACATTAATAAAAATTCAATGTATTGCTGGAAATGTTATTTTCGTTGACGTTTAATAAATTTGTATGTAGCATTAATTAAAGTAACAACAATATCAAATGTTAAATAATAATATTCAAGATCTTTGAAAAAGGATAATTATATTTCATGCAGCTTTTAAATCCAAATAATAAATTAGCCATTACATAAAATAATGTGTAACAGTTTGAGAAAAGTAAAACTTTTGTTTTGCAAAAAGAAGCAAGCAATTTGAAAAATTGCTTACATAAGCTACAATTTTTCTTTATTGCTATAAAGAAAAATAACATTTCCAGTAATGTGTTGAATTTGTCTTAATGTCTCTTGCGATATGGTTAAAAGAAATTGGATGCTAAAGCGTTAAGGTAAACTTGATTTTTTAATGAAAAAACCGTTTTTCGATTTTTTTAGATAGCAAATTATAACTGAAACAAATAGACATTTTTTTGCAATTTTTTAATTGTCACAAAAACCATGCGGATCGTTACGACAAACATCCTATATAGACACACACATATGTATATCATATGTATCGGTACATGTACGTTTGCAAAAAAGCAGAAGAAACGTCGGAAAACGTCGAGGGACAATAGTTTAATCAGGCAAGACATGCGACTTATACGAAAATGTAGAGAATCTAATCTGAAATTTTTGTGATAATGAAAAGGCAATAAAAAATTAATTAATAATAATTAATTAATATCAAATCAAATTATTAAACAAATAAATGTTAAATATTCCATTACTGTATATTTTGATATGAAATTTTTTACTTGCGATAAATTACGTTAATATTATTTTGAGATTTATTAGGATTACAGAAAACATCCGTTTCTATTATCGAGGATGATTATTTTTTCGTGAAAATAACTGTAAAATATTCACAAAATATCCGATAGTTTTTTAATTAGCAGGCACAGATTGCAACAAAATGCGCGTATCAGCATTTCTCGGGCTTTATTTAATCATTATTGGAAGTGGATAATTATATTGCCGTCGTTTCGTTTATGTATAAAGTCTTATGATTAAAAGGTCAACGAGATTAAAACAATACTCTTCTTTCTGCGCACGAAGCCTGGCAGACATCTTTATCTCGGTGTCCGCTGAGGAAAAACGGGAAACGTGATTTGATTTAGTGTAGAGAAAAGTCGTGGCACAATTCGCACACCGTGATTCTTATTTCTACATAGAATTCTACATGGAATCACACATATACGTCTACAGTTTATACGTATATAAAACTAAAAAAAAAATTATATGCTGTGAGATCGAATGCGCTGTAAATAACGTGACCGTGTTGCCGCTCCTAAGATTTATCTTCATATGATTTCAATGCTTCGATGTCCGATAATTAAAGAGCGGCGATCATACAATAGATATTCATATTTTAAACCACAGCGAGCCTTTGTTAAAGCACGGTCACTGAATTTTCATACATTAATATAAAATATGCAGGATTACAAATTTCGATACGCGTGTATCTAAAAGATTCGTCGGTATATTCCATACAGAGATGTTATCGTGGCAATATGCTAATATGAATAAATTGGTCCACAAGGGAGCGTTATGCAAATTGTAGAAATGAGAGATCGTCGTATCATGCCAATCGATATTTCATTCGTACAATTAGATAGCGATGCAAGATGCTTATATTATTTTCATTCCTTTGCGACAGTCTGTGACTCTTCTAATTTCCTATTTGTTGATTGGGAATGTGGATCGAGGGGACGCGGACGGCACGGTGCCAAGGGACGCGAAAGCAATAAACTACAAAAAAATAGGAGAAAGAAAAGGTGCAAAAGATCGCGCAAAGAGAAAAAGCGACGACGGAAGTCGATGTCGATTCTGTGAGAAGTAAATCGGAGGAGCAAAGGCGAAAGAAGGGTAAGAAGGAAGTGAAGAAGGGCGGGCCGATAGTCGGCCGGTAGAGCAGTTCGGTTTTGCCGGCTCGGTAAAGAGACGAAGAAGGAAACCACGCACGGAATGAAGGAGATAGAGTGCATACCTGCGCACGAATGTTTGGGCGAGGAGGAGGATGCCGAAGAGATGGGAAGCTTTAGGAATGGAAGCAGGGAGGAAGGCACAGCCGTATGCGAGTGAGCTTTCAGCGCGAAAGCTGCCGTAAAGCCGGCCGTTTCAACGAATGTTAGGAATATCTATCTCCACGAGCTAAATCCAGCATACACATTGTAAGAATAGGTTGAATGGGGATCGCTAGGTGGGTCTAAAGAATATCGAATACCGCATGCTACATATTCCTTCGACGCGCACTGATCTTGAGAGCATAGGAGCAATTTCTCTCTCCCTCTTCCTCCCCCCCTCTCTTTCTCTCTCTCTCATCCGTTTATATAATATCGCCTTGCTGCACTTTCGAACTTCTGATCCACCAGCGAGGATCCGGGGTTCGGTATCGTCGAATCGGTGTCGTGTCTTTTCGAAGTCAAAAGCCTAGGTGAGAAGCGGTTTTATCGCACGTTTGATGGGACCTATTGAAAGCGGATACCGCCGTTCGACGAACGATCGACCTGCAAGACCGATATGGCTCCATGCTTTTATCGTAGAGACGGTCTTTAGCACCTGTGTCTCGTTTAGCTTTCCCCACGAGGTTTATTACGTAGAAACGTTTATGACTTCGGTTACGCCGATGCTCGGAAACGTATGAAAGAAGGGTAGAAAGAAAGGAACGCAACTACGGAGATTACGCGATTAGATTTCGGTGTGAATCTGCGCGATCGTCTGTTAGCGACGCCGTCAGTTCATCCGTCACTCGTTCTGAACTCCAGCATCGGCGTATTCTCAATTTATGAAGAAAGTTTAGACAGCTGCTCTTATTCCTGCGCTACAAAACAAAGTGTAAGCTCATCGATCTCCTTGCATAGATGTTCGACCGGCCGCGATTAGGAAGTTTGCGAGCGAGCCTGCTCGAAATTTCGACGATAGTCACGATGGGCACGTCAGCCGTAAATCGTCGTTACTGAAATTGGAACGCGTTTTCACGCGGTCACAGAACTGGTCAAAGTGGGTTAGATGGCAAAGCCTCTCTGTCCCTCGATACAACAATGTCCTACAAAAGTATGAAAAAGTTTATTACAAACCATACAAGCGTGCGCGCATACACACATACACATATTTACACGTATGGTATATTGTGCTGCTTCGTGCTTTATATACTTATCTTTAATCTTCCATTCTTTATCTCGTCGAATTAATACATTAATTTCTCGATGACATTATTGCGCAGCCTTTCTGTTCTATCGACGAGCGAATCACTGTCACTGTCGGATTTGAATTCAAAAACGAGTTAAATTGGAGTTGGACGTGTGACACGGTGCCTTGTCAAGGGAATGGCAATCTATATGCGGAAATATTGCATTTGGGTTTTATTCGGCGTTACCATATGTCTCTATTCTTTTGACGCATTAAATTTCACAATAAAATATTTTTTGCCATAAATTAACTTTTTTGAATTTAGAAGGTAAATGTTTTTGACGACTCTACGAAAAAATAATTCTTCTATATCTTTATTGATTATTCTACAATATATATAAATTATTTGATTGTTTAAAGCTAGTCGAGTCTCTAATTTCTTAATAACATTGGTTGATCGAGTTTGATAATCGTATCGTGCTTTGCAATTCTCGAGAAATTTATGTCTTTATGGTATCCGATAAACAGTAAGAAAAATTATTGTGTAAAATAATTAATTTGATGTATCTTATATATCAAAGAATTAAGAGCCTGGAAATAATATGGAAAGTAGAATGCTTGTGCATTATGTTTCCGCCATCATCTTCATGGAAAAAGCATTAAACGTTTGCATAAAGTAATAAGATATTTCTTTCCATTTATATTTTTATATTTTCTACAATTATACATTGTGGTGGAGAAAATGATCTTAGAGAACAATTTATCTCTGATTGCTGTACCGTAGTATCATTTTTCTAGAAGATTAAGTTCACAATTAGATAGAGAAGTAACGACGACTTCATATACATCCATCATCTAAAAATGTTCTAATTGCTTTATTATAAAAAGCCAACTCCGTTCGGGAAAAGAATATTGTGGGTTTTACGCTATAAAAAGGAGAACAAAGAATTTCGAGCAAACGCGTTATTGATCAAGCAACACTTATCGCAGTGGTAGGGCAGCAAGAACGAATCACATGGACCAAAAGTAATTACGGCTATGGACTGTCATGCAAAAATGTTCTGCGAATCGTACGGATGTCGTAAGCTTTTAGAGTTTTCCCGCATTTCGACTCTGCTCTCTTGAATTCCCCTTCGAGTCAGACGAATGAAATTAAGTTTCCGGTATCGTTCAAGCTTAAACGAGCTGTGGATTTTCCGCGCGTTAGCTCTTCTCACTGCTGAAAGTAGCATGTAGTAGAATTGTTCCTGAGAGATTCTGACTTTAGTACTATTTGAATCTAACTTTACGTTAAATGGGATTATATTTTATCGAAAAATATTATTAATGCAATAATTTTTCATGTTTTTACAATAAAATGCATTCTCGAATGCGCGTGTATCGTTCGTCTTATCACAATCATAAATTGTAAGTACTTGGCGTAAACAATGCAATTTTAGTTATTATTATCTAATTGCCGGTATCAACGGTGGCAAAAACTTTCCTGCGTATTTTCTTTAGCGAGCGTTTCCTCACTCTCTCTCTCTCTCTCTCTCTCTCTTTCTCTCTTGCCTTGACAATGAATTCAATTGTCTAAAAGACTTTCCCGGCTTAAACGAATCGTAGATTTACTCTACTTGTCTGCCTATTCGCGTAGCTCGTCGCCTTCTATCTTCTTAATCAGCTAAGTTGACAGTGACAAAGTATCATTACTGATTCTAACGCAGTGCAGATGAATATCGCTTCATTATACACAGTAACGACAAATTAAAGCTGTTCCACTATATCTGCGGTATTTATATAATCTCTCATAATTATTTCATATCAGAAGATAGAATTTCACTACTGGCTGCATTATGGAAATTTCTACGCGAGTGCAGTCTTCTGTTTATCCCGGTCGCCAAGCGATGAATTAATGAGGGATCCAAGGTAAGAGCAATCGGATAATAACTGCAGAAATTAATAAACCAAACATATTTTCGTCCCGTAATCCAGTTATCCACATACTTCTATAGGGTATTTCCCATGAGGAAAATCCAGACTTTAATTACTTAGCGGAATCCTACTCTACATTGCACTCTTTGCATTGTTTCGCTACGCAATCACGTTCAGTGTAATTTACCGAATGTATAAAAAAATTTGTAGATTGAAAATTGATGTCTTACCGATAGGAATAAATATAATAATTTTGCCTGCTTTTCTCGCATTTTATAGATTATTTTTGTAATATTGAATAAATATTTTTTTATATCAGTCTTGCATTTAGATGATATTTGAAACCAAGATCAGTCTATCGAATAGGATGTAATTTATGAGGAAACAAACAAAATCCGAATTTAATTACTTATTGTTAGTGGAACCCTTTACATTATTTTGCCACGCAATCGCACTCAGCATATTTTACCAATAATCATAAAAAAAAATGTAGATCGAAAATCGATGCTCTATCGACAAGAGTGCCGCACAATTTCGCCTCCTTCTCTCGAATTTTACGGATTATTCTCACAGTGAATTTAAATGAATATTTTCTTACATCAGTTTTGATAATATCTAAGAGCAAGATTTGACTACTGAATAGTACATGACTTTTGACAGAGCAATCATTACCTCAATGGCATTGCAGATCGCGTTAGGTTTAGAATTTCCAGTTACACGTACGTAATGATGTAGTTTAAGCCTGCAGCCGATCCTACCACCAGATACTCTCGAGGTATACAATGCAATATGCCTTGTATCCCTAATCCTTGGAATTGAACCTGTTCGCTGAATTTGGCACGTATGGTAGTTGGCACTCGTTGGATGGCAAATAATTCGCTATTCCCGAGTGTCATTCGAACAAATTGTCGAACAGATTGTGGAAAAGTCACTTATAAATTCTTGAAAATTGCATTTGTAACACATTAAATTATGTAAAAGAATCGCGCAGTATGCTAGCGTGACTACAAATCCTATTACGTGAAATGTCAAAGAATATAAGTGTATACATATCGACATGGTTTTAATATATACTTTCATTTTTACAATACACCTATTTACACTGAATTTTTCTGATAGACATCGTCAGTCACGTATACTAAAATGCGATTCTTGTTTGCGCGAGATATTTGCAAATGTATCTATTGACATATTTCTGTACACGTATTTGCTGTGCACCGTATGCCACTCGGAAAGCTGAAGTGGAATTTTTGTTTCTAAAATTGGAGTTTGAACATGGAGATATTAAAAATAACCAAGGTGTAAACTGGGAACTGAAATACGATCGATATGAATTTAATTATAAAATCCAGTCACTCGAAGTTTACCGTACTTTGTTCCGCATGGAACGTTTCAATACGCATGCAGATATATCTCCGTGCCAGCTTGGCCAAGCATAACGATACGTGTACCGATATATCCATTTATCGCTCGCAGTTATGAATGTTCGATATCCATGCGCGGATGTATGAAGATAACGAAAGATTTGATAGGCTTGTGGCAATCCGTCTAATTTTATGGAATCCGCTGGTATACCGATTAAATCTATCTTGATAAACGTCGCCTGTCAAAGATTATATGTTTACTGTTGAAATTATATATTTTTTATCAGTGAATGACCGATTGTTCCGTATTTCAGGAAATTTATTCAAAACTATTATTTTGAGAAGAAGAGAACAAAACAAATAACCTCGTAGTTAGATTGACAAAAATATTTTGTTTTCTTATTCCATTGCGAGAAAACTTCGCGCTTGGAGAAAGTATGGTGTTGAAAAATATGAAATATTTATTTTTTTTACACGTAGTTATACAGTTTTGTGAAATACGTAATGTTATAATTTTTTATAGAAATATTTTCTTGCAGTAAAAGAATTTTTTCACTAAATAAAATAGCAGTCTTTAATTTGAGAAAGTTATTGTTTCTCATATTTTTTAAGATAGCTTGAGATACACTTGAGACAAATTTAAGTAACTGAACCTGTAACTCATCGGTATTTGTTTAAACGAACAACGTTTCAAAATGCTTAAAAAAGTTTTCCTAAATTGTTTCGTTATTTACAATTTCATAGGAAAATAATATATCGATTATTTTTAATATTGTAGAAAAATAATATATCGATTGTTTTTAATATTGTAACAAAATATTTTAATGTTTAAAGATAAATAAAATTGGCTTTGCCATTGTCAATCAGAAGAGTTTATTTTGTACTTTATAAAGCACTGTTAATTATAAATATTGAATTACAAGTAACATTAATGTGACTCTCTGTTTTCGACGCAACGCTTTTATTTTGGATTCGTATTGCATTGCATTTATGTGAGGATGCAGATTTAAACGATTTAAAAAATTTCTTGTAACTGTTCTTTATAAAGTACTCTTTTATACATTCCATACTATTAATCCTTCAAAGTTATTAAGCGTTGTATAAATCGTAATAAAATCTTCTGTTTGTAGACTTTACTTGCGTTCTAGCATTACTCAAATTTTCATAATTAGCACACTTTTCATAAATAATATTCATTTTTTCTCGTCAAACTAAGATTAGTGTTTTTGCGTTTGCAGTCTATATTTTTTATCTATTTTAATTAAAAATCAGAAATTATTTTATATTATTTGATTGAGCTAATTTATATATTAATTTTCAAAAGAAATGTGAATGTTAAAGAAATGTTGTACATAAGAACTGATTAAACAATTGTTGTACATAAGAACAATTAAACAATAAATTGAATAAGTATCAAAGTTTATCCATTTAAACAACATAGATATTTATTTCATAAAACGATTCTGTATATTTACGAGCCTAGCTGCGCCTCTCGAGGTAGCGAATAATTTTATCTTATTCACCCATATTTCGTCTATTGAATAATTTATCGGTTCCAGGAATATATGCGCACGTATAAAATACATGAAATGGTTTTGTTTGAAAGATACATCCTGTCCGAAAAATTAAAAAATAATATATTTCTAAAATTTTTGTAAGGTCGAAATCACATTAAATCTAGTTTAACGTTTGTACATTTTTGTGAAAAATCTTAAGTGAAAAATGTTATAAATAATCTCAGACACTCATCAAATAAATATTAATAAAAATTATCTATTTTATACTGATCTTATTTCTCTATAAGAAGGATAAAAATCTCCATTCCCGGGCAAACACGATGAAGAAATGGTTTTGCTTTTGTCAAATTAATCAAATCAATTTTGGGCACGTATACGTTAACGGTCGATAAACGAGATTTTGCAACATGCAGAGGTGCAAGATCGGTTTAATGGCTTGTACTCGGCCACCGCATTGCCCGATGCAGTTTGCTGTGTTAGTAGGCTGCTCCAGCCTTCATTTTGCTTGAAGAGACAAATGGTGCTCGGCAGTCTTGTTCAGCAAACGTCATACGCAAAGAAAATTTTATTTACAGAGTAATTCTTTATATTCGCACGCGCAATTTTCAGAAATAACTTCAATATCGTTGTTGAGTCTTTTCATTCTTTTTCTCAAACTGAATCTTGATTCGCATGATATTTCACGTTATTAAAATAAAACAAAATTTACAAAATGCAGCATCGCAAATGCGACAATAAACAATGCGAGGGGATGAATGGAAACAATTACGGAGGATAGTTAGCTCGCGGTTTGCGGCCAGGTCATGGTGATCAGCAAAGATGCAAGGCTGCATGGAGTACGGCTTAATAGCGAGTAGCTGGCTCGCTTCGAGTTCGTAGTCATGGAAGGCCAATCCTGACTACCAAACTTGGTCTAGGATTTAGCCTCGGGAGATAAGTGGTCCTTGTCGGGTTCACAAGGTAGAGCGGCGCGTAGTTGCCCGGCAGGGTCATCGCCAGGAACACACCGGTGCTTCGCTCAAACTCAAACTATCGCCCGGGCAAATCGGTTGCACGGCCGACACCAACCATCCTCCTCTCATTCGCCATCGGGCTATCGTTACCTCTCGCCTCCCACCTCATTACACTTCCGGGTTTAAATGGGGCGACGTGTTACGCCGGCTTACCTATCATCGTTCCTACCTATGATATCCGCAGTTCTGATACCGTCCGAAAACTCACCCGATCCCGTTCATTCATAGATCCGCTCATCCGGTCGTACAACTATCTCGAAACCGATTCTCTAAACACCAGTAAATTAAGTGAACATTTCATTCAAAACGACATTGTTAAATTAATGTAGAATATTATTGTAAACGAATAATTATTGTAAACTTTTTCATATTTATTTCATGACATTATTTTACATTAAATAATTGACCATAATATTATTCGTAAATTAATGTTTTTTAATTAACTTAATTTAATTTTAATGAATTATTTGTTTACTATTTATTGATAAAATATTTCAAATTTTAAGAAAAGATTTTATACAAATTTTTTGTGATGTAAATTTAAACATTTTCAATAAAAATTTGTCTTTCTTTTTCTTTTTTGTTTAAAAATTATAGTATAGTCAATTTTATACACATATATACATATATATATATTTATTTATTTCATTCTCTTTTCCGCAATTAAATCTGTAATTTTAATAAATTTATACCATAATCTATTTTAAAAACTTTGGATTAATCAACAATATTATGGATAAGAGAGCGAGAGAAAGAGAAAATGGATTTAACAAGAAAGTGTAATTATTTTACATCACTTGCTTTAGTAATTGTTCATGTTTCCAGCAATCTGCGAATTCCGAACATATTTTACTTTACTCGCTGACGTACGCTAACCAAGACAAACCTTTGTCTTTAAACAAGTTCAGCTTGTGCTTTTGAGCGCTCGCAAGTGAGTCAAAGCCACTGATTGACCATATGGTGACCGCGGAATAGGAATTCTGACAACGGCAACGGAAATCAGAACGGTTGTTGCGGTCTATCGATGTTCTCTGGAGATATACAGGATCTCCCATTATCAGCAGTGCATCCAGATAACCGAAAAATAATAACATGTTTTAAAAAATATTTTAAACAATGTGATTTTAAGGAGAACATCATATGCTTTTATTCTTTATATTCTATTAAATTTTTATAGTTTATTTAAATTTTTCATTTTTTTATATTATATTATTCATATTCTGATATTGTACAACTCAATATAAAATATGAAATATGTTTTAAAATACTAATTTTTTGATAATTTTAATGTTTTTATAAAATAATACGAATTAAATAGAAATCAAAGAATCTTTGTTTAAAACATTTTTCCAAAAAATCTATCATATTTTTAAGTTATTTAATATATAAAATGTTGCAAAAAAGTTGAGTTTGCTATATACTGTCATATTCTTCTCATCAGAATAAATAAAAAAAATACGCCAATCTTCGTTAAAAAGTTAAGATTAAAAAAATAAATTTCGATATTAATATGAATATTAAAATGTAATATGAGTATAATTCGTACTACTAATTATTTAAAGAATAAAGATTAAAGAAATTCAAAAAAGATGTTCAAAATGTCCGACGTGTGAAACAAAGCAATTCAGGATTTCTTGCATCATGGACTGTCTGAATGCATTTGAATATTCCTGTGTGAATATAGTTCGAGATTGCATTTAGTTCGAGACGTTTATAAAAAAAATAAAAAAATAAAAATCTAAATCTGACAAACAATATCATTGCTTGAATTTTTTTTTAAACAATTTTTTTACTATTACATGTATCTTCTTCAATATGAACCAACAATCGTTTTTTCAAATGTATAGATCTCGCAGTTCGCAGTCGTCCATAATTTTGAGTAAGAGATTTAAATCTTTCAGTTTCTTGCAAACGTCTACGCAATCTGTCGAATGTCTTTTCATTAGTCAAATATCAGTTCGAGAATCGATCCGCGTAAAGTCGCCTGACCTCAGATCGATTGCAATTTGTCATGCCATACATTAAATACATATCAACCATTTTTGCATTCGAATAAATCTCCATGACTTACAATCTAATTTAAATTTACTATAGCTAACATTATGACAAAGTAGTTAAGTAATTTGATTTGATAAATAAAAAATAGTTGCATCTAAATTGTAATCAAAGCTATATTAACATTAAAATTTATTCTTTTAATCTTAATTTGACATCAACTTTTTAACAAAATGTTTTAGAAACATGAGTTATCGAAACTTTCTCGTTTGTCCTGATAGGTAGAACGTGACTGTATATAATTCAACCTTTTGACATCCTGTATGATATATTATTTAAAAGGAACATTTTCTATGCAGCTATAAGTGAGCTATATGTGAAATATTATTGAACGATATTCGTTAACAATTCAATTCTCTCGATAAAGGTGTTATTAATCTGAACTCGTCGAATCATCGAGTCAACAATCTAAACAATTAATTATTGATATAATATTTAAATCGGTGTATATTATAATAGATTAACACTTAATAATATATTAATTACATGCTTGACCGCATCAATTCCATTAATTGCATTATTTAATTATATTATACCGTTCAACTACATCATGATATTAAATTTCTCTCCTTCTCTCTCTCTCTCTCTCCTCTTTTTTTTGTATTTCTCTTTAAGAGACAGAATCTATTTGTTTGTCACAAAGATCTTCAACAACGGTATATAATGTTATAATATCATATATGAAAGTAATTTCATGTTTATCTATAATATTGTTATATTATTCAAAAATTAAAAAGCATCGTAATTGCAGCACAATAACTATTTGATTAAATGTAATTAAAAGATCGAAGCAACGATAATGCTATAACAATCTGATAATATTAAATTCAATTGTAATACATTTTTGAAAATATCCGTCTATGGTTAATTTTTATTATCCATATTATTTTAAATTAGTTACAGAGTAAAGTTTTGTTTGTAGTTTAATAGAAGTATATACTTCTCAATCTTCGTAACTCGAATAGAAGTTTGCTGGCTACTTCGGCGCTTCTCCTACAAAGAAACTATTTCGTACTCTCTTCCTTTGCATCTCAATTGTCAAAACTATTTCCGCGCGGTAAGAGTGCGTGCCTTTCAAGCAGAAGCACAAAAGAAAATATATGTATAAAGTTTTTGCAGGAGAAGGACTAACAATAAGTTGTATACTTGAAAATACAATATCTCTTGATGTAATAACGGCTACACTATTGGTTGATTTTCTGGCAACTTATTTTCCTGTTTGAACGTTAGCTAATACCCTTCCATCTGTATTTTCCGCTTGTTTGCTCTGTAAACGTACTGTTACATTGTAGAAATAGAAGAAGAAGACTCTGTAAACTTTTCTCGTGGTATGCAACTAACACTATAACTTTTTATGGTGCAACAATGACATAATGATAAAATAAAATTGCATAAGAATAAATTTTCTTAAGTTACTATTCAGGTTCTGTAGGTAAATCTTTATTTAACTGGAAAATCTTTATTTCCCTTTAATAAATTTATTTAATTGTTTAATTAAATTAATTTCAGTTTCTCGACAATAAAAATGAATAAATAATGAAAAAAGTTATTAGTGACATTTTCTACTAATGTTAGATGCATTTTTCCATAAAAAACGCGGCAAGTGAAATGGGGAAATATTACCTTCACAAACACATATATGTATGTATTTTATATGAAGTTGAATCTAATTAATATTGTATTTACTACCTCAAAATACAATTATGCTTTCAACCACATTATGAGCAATGAAAATATTTTCACGCAAACATAATCTGTGCTATCGTCACATGTGAATATTTATTTTTGTAATTGTCAGTCTATTACACGATCTGGTTTCGGTGTACCATTTTTTCGAAAAAAAACATGAAGATTGAATGACCGACCTGTAAAATTCCTATCTGTGTTAAAGGATAAAAAATGTATTTATGCAGATAGAAATTTTTCATTGCAAAAGTGACGTTAATTATATAATTATATAAATATTAATATAATTATATAATTATATAAATATTAATATAATTATATAAATATTAATTATATAAATCTCCCTTCTCTGTGAAAAGTGGGACAAATTTCTTAGCTAAAAGAAACAAAATTGTCAGATGTATACAAGATAACTGCACCGGTGAACGAACGGGTATTAATGAAAAAAAGAATAAAATTTATTTTTATTTCGTGACTATGGAATATCATTGTATCTTTTTCATTGTACAGACGAATAATAAAGATTTGTTTATTAAGGGAATTAGATGTGGCGAATGGTACCCTGAGTACCATGGTCATTATCGCGATGCGCCTCGTTGTTTCAGCGCTTCTCCGAAAACAGCACGCCGGAACTAAACTGAGATAACGACGTGCTTTCGTAGCGCGCTTTAGACGTGGGCGCGATGGAGAGGTTGGGCCCTTGGAGTCGCAGCCGTGTACAGAGCTATGCACCCAGCAAAACTACATTATGATTTAATTAAAATCAAACCTCTCGCTTGCCAAGTGGTGAACGTGCGCGCACCATTTTGAAATATAAAAGGGTGGATGGTAGCGCTTTTTGTTATGACACTACGCGCTAGCTGGACGCAAAACTGTGGGCCAATTAGCGTATCTTGTCCCCTCTCCCTCTTACCAGTTTGCTGCGACTCAATAAACTTTTCCATTATCAAATTTAATTAAAGCTCCTGTATTCTATGCGTTCCACATCCATCCTCGACAAACCTTCCTGTAAACGTAATGAATTTAACAGAACGATAATGAAGCCAAACGGGTAGAAGCGAATCATCATGCAGAAAACGTTTCTCATAAATTTAAATTGCATTTCGATGTATCGGGATTATTAAAAATCCGATATATGACATTAGTGATGATTGACATCGCTCAACTTGTACGAAAATAAAAATGAATGCCTATGTTGAATAACGTATAGGAGGAAAAAGAGAAAATTTGCGGAAATGAAAGAAGCTTAATCTCATCATTCCTTAGTACATTTTTCACGAATACTGAAATCTCCGTTAGACGTGAAGATGTATATAGTATATCTTCAAGTTATCTCTTTCCATCCTCTTCATATTTTTCCAGTGACTAAAATAATATAATCTTTTATTTTGTGATAAAATTTCAATGATAGCGCATCCATATGCTGTATACATTTTAATTAAATTGCCCAGCGTTTTCAAATAAATTTAATAGGTAGTGCTTCCACTGGAGAATTGGAATTATAGCAGAATATCAATTTAATTAAAATATATACAAATAATTAAGTATTTTATTATACTGCAAATATTTTATTACGCTATAAAAATAATTTGTGTATGAAGTATTTCTTCTAGCAACTATTTTTATAACGTGAGGGATTTATAGCAAGCGATATATTTGCATATTTGCATTTATCGATACGTAACATCCAATGATTTTGACAAAACATCGTTTCGTCATGCTTGTCTCGTGAAAACCCGAGGTATACATGCGAGAACAGTTTCACGCGTAACTTTGCACGTTTAGGCATCCCATTTGTTTAATTTTTTTTTACGCCGCGCTCGTATTTTACACGCGTTCCACGCCACGGACGTACCGTGCACAGCATCGACTACTTTTTCGTCCCCTCGCACGAAAATTACAGTTTCCACGGAGTTTCGTCGTTAAGTACAGCCTGCACATCCGTGTTATAATGTCGGAGCCTGTGTCCCTCCTGACGAAACTTACGACTCCGGTAATACGTTTTCCATTACCAGTGTCCCCGGTGTGAAATGCTCGATTTACTTTTATCCCTTAGCAGAAGAAAAAGGGCCGATAGCTCTCTGCAACATTTAGTCGGGTATGAATCGTTATGACTCTTACATGCGCAGTTTTATATTTGCATAAACTCTGTTCCCGAATAAATTCCATAATATGTATATATTTTCGAATTAATCGGCTTGACTGCCTATGTAACTTTCACATATCTTTTACAAATGTTCAGTATAATGATATTAAAATTTTATTTATTTACATTGAATATATGTGTAAAGATATTTAAATAATTTTCACACAGTTTATTATTCTCTGATACAATACTTTCATATAATTTATTATTCCATGACATATCTTTCGATAACAATTAGACGGCGTTGTCATGTGTATTCAATGATTTATTGATACGTTCACGTGCGGTCATTACGCTTACGTGTTTTCAGATATTACAAAATAACCTCCATGAAGAACAAATCTAGAAAATCTAACATTACTAACAAAAATCAGAAAATACATAATAAAGATGATTGGCAGAGAGTGTTAAATTCCATATTGATCAATGACGATCATTGGTGGTGTATAGTGACGATGATGGTAGAGACAAATGTCGAGGACAGCCGCTACATTTTTCTCTTCAATGAAGCCGTCGAGGAAGCGGAGCAGGCGTGTATTTATTCCCTCAGTTATCAGAAAGCGATAGACACGGTGAGAACGCTGTCAAAACAGGATCCAGAGAAATGTCCTGCCGTCGAGAGTATCTGTCATTACGCGAATACGGTCTTCAGCGAAAACAATGGCTATCTCTCTACCTGGCTGATTGCACGGCTCATAAAGTATCTGATCTATCGTGCTAAAATCGAGCACATCGAGAGACTTAAAGTACAAGCGGATCTAGACCGCAAAATCGACGAGGAATGTCGGACAATTCGGAATACTGACAGCTCAAGTAAATGATATATGACAGACATTTTTTTATTTCAGGACATTAAAGACAAGGTTTTAACAATATGATGTAGCTACCGTTGTGCGCGGAAATAAATATATTTTATTGTTTTCTCATTCCGATAAGTCACAATTAGCGAAATGTATCGACTATCTTAGTTCACGTGTTCTCTTTCCGACATATCTTGCATAATAATAATTTCATTGCTCAGCTTCTTCGCGAAGCGCTACCAGCCAGAGTGAATGCATGTTCAACGGCAAAGTGAATATACACTTACATATGGATAACGTACCTCTGAACGGACCGAAACTCTACATTGTACTTAGCGGGTTTCACAATCCTGATTTACCAGCGGAATTGTTAAGCATCGGAGTTCCTTTGACCTGTATATTAGAGATTAAGCTTTCCCGCGAACAGTATATTCCGTATAACGAAACAGAGGAGAAAGTTACAACGATCCGAGGCAATGAGAGACATTTCTTTGAAGATTATCGCATCAATGAAATCAACCTGCTCGAATTTTGGAGGGTTACGCACGAACGATTTGCTAATTTATCGGGTTATCCGATGTATTCTAATATAACTATCCTCGCTGTTCGTCCGTTAGTCTTTCCGGAAATGATTAACATTATCGAGAAAGAGTCTCTGAAGCGAGACATGTACGATAAAGTACTTTTTACTTTATATCATTTGTACGATCTTTGCCGACAGCACGCAAAGTACCTTAAAAGCATGAAATTGGAGAAAGGAATTGATAAAAGAGACGAGACAATTGATACTAAGATTTACGAGGATACGCTGAATGATATACCCAACGAATACATCGATGTCCCGTTGATATTGAGCGCGATACTTTTACAGGTCGAACACAGTCTTCCGACATCCAATAGATGTTTCCCTGTCGATCACGATGCAGGATTTAACAGTGCTGATAGACATGGGAATACATCAACGACAGCTGAGCGAAGTCCCGTATTCAATATACAGGATAAGCTGAAACTACTTGATCTTGAGTACGAGCTTACCGATGAATACATTGACGGTACCAGTCAATTGTCGCAGCCTTCTGAATTTGAAGTTATACCATATGGAGACAATTTGAGGATGATCATCCGTCGTTTCCTCGATAAACCTACTCATTTAGACGACGCAGTTCTACGAGTTCTGCGGGATCCAAGAATAATTAGCATTTGGCAGAATCACGAGGTACCGACGAGATCGAAATCCGACATGTATTTCCGCCACATGGATAACATCGCGCGGGCATTTAATCAAGGGCGAACGGTCAGTCGCGAAGAAGTTGAACACTACTTGCACCTCTTGATGTTTGACCAAATGATCTTTCCCGAAGGCAGTCGTGAGGCAAAAGCACGTCTGGCGCAACCGCCGAGAGATGAATCGTCGGAATTAAAGCACGCACGATCGAGGATAAAAAGGGCACGCAGTGTGCCAAATTTTACGTCGCTTCCGATCGCTACGTCCAGTCTGCGTCGTTCCGAAAGCGACACCGAGATTGATTATTGTAAGCCGGTAGTCGCATTCACCGAATGCCCGCTTTTGTTCGCGTTAACAGACGCTAGAGAGACATTGCTTCCGGGATATCTGTGCAAAAATGTCTTGGAGAAGAGAAGTTACGAAAGACCGAGTCTCGAAGAATACGAAGACGTCGAGTTACTCTCAAGCCGGGTTTTTCTTCAGGTCGCGCACGAATGTTTCCAAAGTTTCGATCGTTTCGCGGCTAGATACTCGGAGCCGACGGATTCGATGCTGCTATACTTTAGCAACAACAACGCGGTGGATAACGGTTCTGAAGAAAGGTGCTTGTCGAGTATACATACACCGATCGGACTTCGTGAATTCTGCGAATATATCGCGGAGAAAGAGAATTGGATGAAACGAAAGCAGGAGACGCGCCAATCGCGTTGGATGGACTTGACAGGAAGATTTATGAAGAAATCCATCGAGGTGGAAGACGACGCGATCATATTCGACGACGAGTGCTTCATGCTTTCGGATTCACTGAAAGCGCGTCATCTGAAGAAAATTTCGGATCGCGACGGGCGAAAGAAAATTTTCGAAACGAAAGAATTCGAGGAGGCGGCGGTGAAGAACGTCGAGGGGAAGAAAATGACAAGACAGAAACGAAACGGGACGCCGATGGCGAACAACGGAAGCAAACGGGCGGATGGAAGAGTTATGAGTGGAAAAACGTCAATGACGGAAAAAAAATCGGACACAAAGATAGATGATGTCGATACGTCCTTCTTACCGGTGAAAAAAATTCTATCGTCCCAATGTGCCGAGACGGGCGGACCGTACGACTTCGTTGGATACGATCTTGGAGGTCTTCGCGTTCAAGTGATTCATCATAGCAAAAAGTTTCTTTTGGACAGCGATACATCGGTGCGAGTTGAACTCGAAGACTGGCTTCACGGGGACCGCGATTTACGCATCGCTGTTACCCTGCCACACTGCACTTTACGATTGTCTGGCGGAGTTAGTCGTCGTCAGTCGGCAGACACATTTCACTTAACTACGAAAATGGGAATTGTGTTAGGTTTCTCTCGAAATTGGAGAGAACTAGGTAATTAATATCCGGCATTAGAATTATTAAATTGTACATTATCAAATAATACAAGTAGAAAATAAATTATGATTTGTCGTGCAAAGGCGGACAGTGGAAAAGAGACATCTTTATTGAATGATTTTTCCCTGTGTTCCGCAGTTGAAAACTCATCCGATTCCCATTGGCAAAATTTGACTTTCGACTTTCGTGCTTCATGGCCTTCGGGATTATTGATAGAACCAACCATCGGGGATGGGAGCAAAAATCCATTTTGCATTCGGCAATCATACGTTTCGAAACGTCTCGGGCGCGCAGGTGCAGCCCGTGAAATCTGCCGGAACTTTCTCAGAAACGGAACCGTCCTAAAGTATCTGGACGACAATACCGTCGTCATCTTCCGCCCCAATGGCATCATCGTGACGTGCATGGACTTCGACAAGCCGCAATCGCGCGATGAATCCATCCACGAGACGGCCCCAAAAAGTATACAAGAACGCGGGTCAACTGCAGAGTGAACGAGAATTTTTCAGTTAAATTGAGGATTCTTCTGCAGCAGAATTTAGGATCAAAAAGGGCAACTCGAGCCAATCGATGGTAGCCAGGCATAGCGGTGAAGTCAGAGATTCCACGGAGACGCGTTCCGATGGATCGATCGGTGACATACAATCGTCGAAACAGCATGTACCGCCAGCGAGAGAATTCGTCACTGTTAAGTTTCATTCTAATTAGGACACGAAAACAGCTTGAATAATTTTGATAACTGAGATTTAATTTTATCCTACAATTACATTGGCTTACTCCAACTTTTTATTATTTCCACCCAAATCGGATTTCAATTTTGAAAATAGAAAAATCATCGTTAGGGACTAATAATAAAGTGAATGATGAAGAAATTATTTTTTCAGTATTGAACTATTTTACAAAAATTTTCAATATTTTTTAGTTTTAGTACGGATGAAGTAGAAGTCAATTCATTATTTAAAAAAATATTTTGAGAGTTGACATTTTGATTGGAAATAAAAGTGATTATTTTATTATCTCTTTTATTTCTTTTTTTTAGAAACTTTTGAAAAAGTTGTTATACTGGGAAAAATTATATAAAGAGTCTCAAGAGAAAAACAATGCCTAATATTTGTCACTTCTAAACGCTTTTGTTTTAGGCCAACGAAGACGTTTCATTAATAACAGGAGCATTTGCCGCTGGTGAAGTGTTGCGATACTTGGTGGTGAATTACGACGGTCGATGCTACGAGGTGCTGAACGATCTGATCGTAAGTGAACACGATCGATTGCTCGTTAGGACAACGTCGGATTACGAGGTCAACGAGGTATTCACACGTCGTGCCGATGGTACTGATACGTTGCTTCGTTCAAATGGAGAATTGGTTGTTACTTTTCCCGGTATATTATATACATATGTCTAACATGCACAAGAAATGTTTGATGCCTTATCGTCAAGTCCTGTTTGTCGTCGATATATTTTTTCTTTAGATGACACGAGAATCATTACTGGCTATATAATAGAAGAACAATCAGTAATTTGCGAATGGACGGAGAATGAATTGCAGCAATATTTTGGAGTCACGGAAATGAAAGAATATGGTGATCGAGCTACCTCTGCAATATCTCCCGACAATGAGTTCTCGCGTGAAGATACGTCCGTGCCGCACATCGAAGGGAACTCGACGTGCCAAGAGAAACCGAGGAGCGTATCGATCGCGGACGGTTTTGTCTCGATCTTGTTGACTTTCCGCATGGAGCACAAAGACTACGCTACCGTGTCCTACGATCAGTCAGCAGTTAGCTGTACTTTATCGATGCCCGACAATTTCCGCGTCAGCATATCGAGAAGAGGTCATTACGAAGTTTCAATAGAGGACGAAGTTAATCTAAAGGTAATCAAAGTCGCACGTACCAGTAC
>VBVR01000120.1:35752-69190 GCA_011638315.1 Tetramorium parvispinum | reverse complement strand
CGAAGCAGAAAAGCAGAAGCGGTGGGAGGGACATGTTCGCGCATTTTTCATGATGATGCGATCTCAATGTGTGTGTGTCGAAAAGCGAATCTCATTTACAGGATGTAGTAAAATAGTTAACAACTCGAAGTAACATCGAGCCGTTAAAAGACGCTTGTATTACTGTACGGTGCTTCGCACGACGCAAACTCGTCGTCGTATTTCGAGCGTGACTGAGACCTTGCTAATTAGTAAATAGTCTTTGCCAGCAGCGTTGTCGCATATCGAGTTTCGATGGCAATTTCCGAAGAATGATTTACGCGAAAGTTCTAATTGAATGCTAACTCGCGGACGCGGAGCGTTCCATGTGTTTTTCGCGTTTTCTTATTGATTCACACACTCACATATCGCCAGCTGTAACTCTATGATTTGTTACAGCTATTACTCGATGTATCCGTAATGTGATATCAGAAGAACTGGCTCGTCCCATTCGAATGATTCATCCGGGATGATCGTCACGAATGCACCACGTAAATTCGTTTTAAGCTATCGGAGATAGGTGCAACGTGCAATGGGTAAAGTGGAGCGCCGGGCCAACTGGGTCACGCGCATTAAAAACAAAGCTACCGCTACCATTTAAAGAGAATCAGGGAAAGTATCTCCGTCCGTCGTAATACATTGTCGGAAAACGCTTGCGGCCACGCCATTGTCTTTAAGTAGGTAATGCATCGAGTGTCCGCCACCGTCGTCGTATTTGTCGAATTAAAACTTCGCCTTGCGATGCATTAGTAGAAACGAATGGCTGACGAACTTGCCGGCGAAGTGAAACGTTTAATGGACCGATTTCTACACGGTTGCCGGGCAAGAACTTTGTCCGTCGATTTGCGACTGTGATTGCCCGAGTCTCGTTTTTGTCGATTTAATTGCGCAAAGTAAGACGAATTCAACGATAGAAATGTCTTTGAGCGAGCTTCTCTTTGAAATTGACATATTAAATAAATTCAGTTTAGAATCTATTAACAAAAGACAAATCGTGATTATATTATCACGATTAATGATTATACATATTATGGAAAATCAAACAGACGCTATTCTCGATTTCTAAATCGATCTGTTTAATTATAGAAAATATTTGAGTTATCCCAGAACTGTGCTTTTACACTTTCTATACTAAGTGACACACCGAGAGATGAGAAACCCAAGATATCGTTTTTAAACTTATGGTTTAATACTAATGAACATTGTCATACGACAGTGAGATATTGATATAATATTCAATGTTCTCTCTCTGCGACGAGACACCCAGTATATTCCACGCAGAAGGTGTATCAAAAACTGTCTGCATTCATATTTTTCCGTATTCAGCTCACGCTCCACGCTTCGATTATTCATTCGAGCGCTTCTGCGCTATTTCGCTCTTCCGATCCCGCATTCTGTTTGGCTTGTTAACGATGACCACCCGACCAATCCCGTGTCATATGTTAACCTTCAATTAAATATCGTTCATGAAAGATTAACACTAATTGTTATAAGATAGAAATTTTACCTTATTATGTATTTATTTGAATTCATTCGCACAAATTTGATGCTCGTCTGTCGTTGATGATCTCATTGCAAAATAATGCGAAAACTTGCAAGATTAAAATTACACAAGTACATTATGGTAATTAAAACATTAAATTAACCAAAATGTAATATTAATAATAACAAATGTCTCTCTATTTAAAAAAAATAATTGTACTTTATTTTACCATAAAGAAATTTAGTATTCTAAATTATAAAATAATATATACAACGATTGAATTTTTCACCAACGTGAGACTTTTTATGACATTTTATTCGCTGGTTGAGTCAATATTGCTTAAAACAGGGAAATTTTGTTTGCAGCAGTACCTTTTGATACTGCTGCCATTTTTCGAAATCTTATAAATCGCTAAGAAGGAAAGTAGACCGTTATTCGATATTATGTTTCTTACTCGTCCGTCAATCCGTCAATTTGGCCATTTTTCATGGACTATACTCGTCAACGGTGAGCGATAGGGGCGAAAATTCGTTTTGCGACGAATGGCGTAAGCGAGGGTGCGCGCGGCTGATGGTTTCTTTTTTTCTCGGAAAATTGCCACGAATAGCGAAAACAACGAACAAGTAAATTTCCAAACGAAACAGGCAAAGTTTTATGTAGAAAAATATAACGGATCGTTCCGTCGCATATCAATAGTGATAAATGCGCGTGTTTATTCTCCGGGAATGTCTGTCGGGGTGTCAAAAATGGATTCATTCAACGATATGACATTTGGTATTGTCGACTTTTTGCTAAGTTTAGAATTTATCGTATTAAAAGTATTACCAAAAAAAGATATTCTCGTAAGCAATAAGTTTTCAAATTACGATAATTTTCCATAAATGATGAAAGTTAGATTTGCGATTTTTTTTTAACATTTTTAAAATTTTGATCAAGAAATAATATCTCATGAAAAATAAAATATAATTTGTATACAATAATTGTAAATAAATCAAAATATAGGTAAAATAAAACAACCAACTACATATAAATGTTGGCACAAATATTGGCACAACGAATAAAAAAATGAGAAAAATAGGAAGGAATAATAACTCATAAGTATGTGAAACTGCATTATAATGCGTGATAATCCGTACACTCAAAAAAATGTACATGGAATAGTAAATTGCAAGAAATTGTATAGCGATAAGTTAATTCCGCGGATAAACGTGAATGCCATTGGTGCGTAAACGCGAATGAAAGTGTATTGGTTTATACATCGTGCAAAGTCGAGCTGCGCACGAAAAACGCTTGAAAATCGAGTTTCTTTTACAAACAACATTTTGCAAGTCGGCATTTTTAAATAAACACGGTACTCCCAGCATTACACTGGCGATACGAGAGAATTTCCGCTATAACGCGCGGTTAACTCTGAAAAGCTGCCATGTCAGTGTGAATATTTCACACATTCCATAACAAAAAAATTAACTTTCTCCTGCACAACACAGATTACAAGACTACCAGGCACTAGTTTGAGTTAATAAATAAAAACAAAAATTTATAATGTACGATAAATCGATCTTTGTAGAGATGCAAAATTTATTAAATTTAAACTTCAAAATTAAACCAAATTTTTCTGACCATCCCAGTTAGAGATATATTTTCAAAAATTTTATATATCTTTTTAGATATTCAGTAATTAGCGAGATTTTTTTCGCCTAATATATTATCTTTATGTATCTACGCGTTATGTTAGCGCATATCAAATGCATTCGCAAAAGATGAACTATAGCTTGTCATAACGACTGACGTCATGTCAAATAATTCTATTGGCAAAACGCTCATGGGACATTGGTTTGCTCGTGATGATTTATCGCCATTTTATTCAAAGATTAATCGTGATCCGCGAAATATATATCCTAACTAATGTTAGCGCGAATGCAGCCGCGTACTTTATGTTCCCGCGCGGGATCAAAGGAAGAGCGAATAGTTTAGTAGACACATTACTTCGCATGCGATCGTCGTGAATTAATGTTTCAGGCAAATGTATACACCCTACCGCGTTTCCATACTATGTCGATGACTTCGGGGCATGCAAACTCGTGAAGCGTCGTGTATTCCACAAGTTCAAGTGCAAATTCAAACTGCTGTCCGTGTTATGCGAAGAAACGTAACGCTTCCGGCGACATTTCAATTAAAGGAAAATTGTCTCATAATGTTACTGTATTATAAATACATTAAAAGTACTTTAGGCATTATAACAATACAATGCTACTGAACAAATCGAAAACTCGTAAGATCAGTGTATATCGAGACATCAATAAACATAGATTTTCTCGTAGCATTCATATTGAAGTCTTAAAATTTTTCCATATATACTGCGCAACAAAATTAACGCAACAAAAATTTATATCGAAATTTCACTCAACTTCCGAAAAAACTTTGCGAAAAAATTCATTGAACCCCGTGGAGGACGTCAAACTTTGAAAATTTTTGGAGACAAAACACGTCCTTACTTTAGAAGAGATGGCGAAAAGGGATAAGGAGAAGTTCAAAATGTGATAAATTCTCTTTAAAGTCGAGACTTCAAGCTTCAAAACAAAAAAACATTTTTTCAAATACGATAATTTTTCGCGAAGTTACGATTATTTGAAGTTGAGCGAAATTTCGATATCAATTTTTGTTGCGTTAATTTTGTTGCGTAGTGTATATTAATTTCTTTGTATGTCTAATAATAGACATTAAATGTTGAATAAAACAAAAAAATTTTGTTTTTTTTGTTAATTTGTGATAAACTTTATATTAACAGACAAAATAATATACTATAAGACGATAAAACAAAGCAATAAAAATAAAATATGTAGACAAAACAGATTAAAAATGTTTTATTTGAAGCGTTACAGTTATAGAAACACGGGATTAAACTAAAATAAGAGCATCACACATCATCCGTCTGACCAAAGTTCCGTTAAACTACTGCTACATACATATTTGTAATTTGTATTTATTCTTATAAAATCTATACTCGTAAACGTATGATTTTATTGAGTAAGATATTATATTATGTTATCCATAGCTATTATATTATCCATTAATTGTTTAATTAAGTTAAAGATCTTTTGTCATAGATTTATAGCCCAATTTGATAACATTTTTTTAATTAGGAAGATGAAAATCTTTCAAAATGTAAAAGTGTGAGAGAAGGTAAGAGAGAGAGAGAGATTCCCACTTTTAAAAATATATTATAAAATACGTATACTAGAAATTTTGTAAATCAGCGATCCTACAATTCCTGATTTTGTAAATATTATCACAGAAAATATCTCTTTTAGACGAGTTAATCTAAATGTAAATGCGACTAAGAAATGCGCTATCGCTCAGATTTTCTTACAACCCTTGACGGTATAGTAGTGAATCCTTTTAAATACAATTCCGTAGTTGCTAGTAAATCAGAGTGATTCATCGTGCAAGGGAAATCTAATTCATTGGCTACCGATACCATCAATCGACGATTTACGCGCGTGTTTGGCTAAATGATTTTCATTCTATTTTCACGCGCGTTCCCCATCGACTGACTTTTATATCGACAAACATTAACGGGAATTGAAAACATAGCGAATTTAAACAAACCGATTAAATAAATTGTTGAGATAATTACAATGTCATGGTAAGTATTAATATATTAATAATAGAAAACTAATTGAGGAAGCTTTACTCCAAGAGGTTTAGGCAATGGGCAATCTATGGGTAATTTATAAAATCTTCAAAGGAATTTTGAGAAATTAAAGCTCGATTTAGATCGTGATCATGACATTGATGATGTGTATGTGTGTGTGTGTAAAGAAAACATTAACACATTTATTTTGTTATTGATAATTTAAAGCAAAATGTAATTACAATACATTTAATTGTTTAATCATTAAAAAGTTTATAATATAAAATAATTCGAAATTCTATGATATTTATTTTACAAATGTCTTTTAAATTTCTACTAATTAATCCACAGAAAAAAAATTAAAAATTGCAAAATATTTCATCTGACAAAAAAATTCTATGAATATTAAGTGTTAATCGAGATTTAATCTGTTTTTAATCTTTACACGAAATTACAATTAAGAAAAGAATTATAATTATCTCTTGAAATTATCGATAAATTTCTTTGGCATATATGTTTTTCTCATGTTCGTTTCATTAAATCATACACTCTGATTTTAAAGTGTTGCAGCAGAAGTAGTGCAGCGAACTGCATTTCGTAAAGTCGTTGAAGGATAATTTGAAGCTGGATGTCCCTCGCGATAGAACATCTGTTTCTTAGTACACTTAACGATATATCTTGGTCTATGAGTGGGACCAAATTATCGCGCCGGCTGACAAAAAGCTCCGACTTCAGAATGTTTGTTCCTCTTAACCCCGAAATTCAAACATGTGTAGTATACAAAGATAAGCGAAATTTTTTAATAGAAATTTTATGATCCTCGCAATCGGGAAAAGAAGGGAAAAATTTTTTAATAATTTTCAAGTATGCAATTAATTATAATTAAATTAATATATTAATCAATAAATATCATTTTAATAAATTAATAAAATTAGTAATTGAAATTTGCACACATTTATAATTTATATGCAAAATGCAGA
The DNA here is from genome assembly GCA_011638315.1 of Tetramorium parvispinum. Lineage (NCBI taxonomy): Eukaryota > Metazoa > Arthropoda > Insecta > Hymenoptera > Formicidae > Tetramorium > Tetramorium parvispinum. The sequence goes on along the minus strand of VBVR01000120.1, from coordinate 63,075 downwards.
TTTTTTGGAGCATAAGAATTTTATTTTAAATAATAATAAAATAAATTTTTGTATTTTTCGATAAGCATGAATAATTAATTACATGTGCAATGTTTTATATAATCTTCTAGTAACAAAAGCTAGCTATTTTTTGTACAATAGTATCTGATAACAGAAGCGGAATAATGGGATACCGGCTGACGTTTCTCGGATGGGTGTGCATGCGAAAAAGCAATTTTCGACCATTTTCCGGATGGGAATAAGCCGTGATGAGACTGATTCGGATCGCTAGTCGGAACAGTGGAACAAACGATCCTAAGTATGTTAAGCGCATTTCGTTCGTTTCGATACGATACTAGGATCGCCGATAATCGAATCCCTTTTCGTTTGCGCAATTTTCCGCCTTCCGTCTATTCGTATCCTCTCAATTAGATGTTAATGACGAGTCTCCTTCCCAAGTTAAGAAGATCACGCAAAAAGTACGCGCAATGATGAAATATTAATTCCTATTTAACGTTATATTATGCATTATGTTATGCCATGCGCGTTACGTTACAAATTGAACATTTATAAGTTTCACTCATCTTTCTGTAATATTTCAAATAACAACGTAAATATTTATATAAGAGAGTTACTTGTATTAATTTTAATAAGCCTGTTTAATAATCGATTCGTGTAAACGATACAGTCCAATACAATTTGATGATCAATCGAGCATACTAAAATTCGTTACCGCACAAGCGGTCGCCGGAACTGACTACACGAGAGGTTCGCAAATTTTAGGCCATCGTCATAGACACTGCAACGAAGCGAGAGGGATGGTACTCGGTAAAGGAAGGGAGAATGCTTGTATATGCAAGCGCATATAAAGGAGATATTCGATTAGTATGGCATAAATATCGTTTGACACGAAGGAATGAGAAATGAGAGAGATAGAGAAATAGAGATAAAGCTATACCGAGAGACAGAGAAGTTGCAGCAGGGCAGAAGGAGTGTGATGCTTCGCGTTGCTTAATGCATGACAAAATGAATTTACACTGGCCGCGAAGGGATAGCAATGGAATTGAGTGGGACACATAGTGGGGAGTTCGGCAGAACAGATATACGATGACGGCGAATGAAATTGGGGGGGAGGGAAAAGAAGGGTCGGGAGTAGATTCGACTGCATAGGCGACTTGGAGCGGCGCCAAAGGCAATATGCATTAGCTATCGCGTATTTTGAAATTCAAGCCAAAGCAGATTAAATTCTATGCCGATCCTCTCTGTCCGGCTCGTCAATGGTTCTTCACCCGCCATTCTTTACCCCGCCAGCTTTGCCGCCCCTTATCCACCCTATCCTGAACGCTCGTGTCGTGTTTGCCGATACATAATGAATGTCGATCCACCGACATGCCTAAGCTTTTATGGTATCTCGATCGACGAACACGCGCCGGAATGCGGCCGCCAGGTTAGGTTTTGGTTGCGGGTAATGCGCGCGTAAATTTGCCAATAGCGTACCTAATCGGCTTGATCCAATTAGGTTTGTATTAGAAATTTGTCCCAGAAAGAGATATCACCGCAAGTATGGCGATCAAATAGCAATTATGACAAACTATTGCGAATATATAAGTATTTTTCCAATATTCTTTATATTTTTCTAAATATTTCTAAAATTAATCATAATTATAAAAAAATAATCGCAAAAATAATTTTAAATAGAAATTAATGCGCAGCGAATAAAACATTAACGTTTGAAATAGTTAGGAATAAATTAAATTATTTTGTAATTAATGTTTTCAAATTTAATATCATGAAACTATCTTTTATTTATCTATTGTTTATGTTTTATATATTATACGCACGATTATTAAAAAATAATTTACTATAATAATTATTAAAAAAATAAAAAGTTAATAACATTAAGTTAGCATGGAGCTTGGTTAATATTAATAGTAATTGTCATTTTTTTCGATTTTATTTGTTACAATAGCTTGATAAGTATGGCAAGTGTCTATTAAAAAATGCCATGTTTCAACGAAATCGTACACTATGAAGATTCTTGATTAAATCACTGAACACATCAACGCTTTTCATGATACTTCAATTATCTAACCCACCGTATGCGATTACCGCATAAAGGAAAGGATCGAGTGAGGTTTCGATTATTCTATCAGTTAGCGATTATACCCAAATCAAATTCCTTAAATATAATAGTAGCATTTCAAGCAATTAACATGAATTATACAGTTTGTTTCTTCTGTAAAGCTCAATCTGATCAAACAGATAGATCGTTAGTATTCATTATATTTTCGTATGTATCTTCGTATGTATCAGCTTTAATGTTAAAAAAATGAGAAAAACATGAAGCTTAACGTAATCACCAATTAATGCAGAATTAAATAAAGGAATAAAATTATTCGCAAGTTATTTCAAATAAAAAAAAACATTACTAAATTTGTGCATACATGCGTGCAATGTTGGATTAATATACGTTCAACATTTATGACGTATATGTTAACGTTAATAGCTTTATGTTCTATACCGGCGCAACAGACTTGCTTATCAAACCATGATTGAACGAAGTATACTCTCAGTAGGCTTGTTTCATACGTTAGTTTACGATGTAATCCCTACGCAGTAGTTCCTTTAATATTTATGATGCATAAACGTGTGAGAACATTAAAGGATGACAATCTAAGTGTATGGTAACGTATGCGACAACGTGTGTAACGCGTAAACCGACATCTCCGAGCACGTTAAAATAGGTTATTCTGCAACAAGCAATCAATCATTCGTCCACAAAGAGCTTTTCCGATTTGATTGTCATTGACAAGCTTTTACGGTCAATCTCAATATCAGGCGTAACGCGACAGATTATCCGCGCCGATTTCGGTCATTTTGTCCCGTTGGTTATTGGGGCCTAAATCAGTTCCGTTAGACCGCTTGACTTATTAGCAATTACGTATTAGTAATTACAGAGATAACAAATCGCGGATTCCAGAATAACGAACAATATATCGACGGCAGCGGAAAGCTCGTGCTGGAAAGTCCGAGTCGCAGTAGTATGCAATTCCGAATGCAACTGCTCCCTGTCATTCCCCGTCCTTTCTTCGCCTACCCTCTGTTTCTCGCAAAACCCGCCTACCTACCCCGTGGACCCACGTTCCTATCCGACGAAGATTAAGTGGTTTTCGGGCCTTGCGGGCGCGAACAGTACCGGAGATATCGTGGATACAATCGGGCAGCTGAAATTCATTCCGCATGCAGCGGACGAGCGAATAGATATATGATGAGTGATAAATTATAGCGCATGAATGACAGCGAGACAAGATAGATGCGTCTTGCAAGGATTTTCCATCGCCGCTCGCTGTTGGCGAGCATCTTAATTTTTAATGTTCCCCTCCCGAATTGCATTAATAAACTTGCAGGTTCGGTGAGTCCGTGAATAAATTGAACTTATAATCATTTATTTAACTTTAATCTAACTCTAATTTAGTCTTTTGACATCCCATCTAGTTTAGAGAGTAACGGATTTATAAGATTTATAATGACGTATTTATCCGCAGTAATTTTGTTAACTTGATAAATTTAAATATAATTTTCACAAAATCTGATATAAAATAAAAAACAATTTGACTTACTGATACGATGCGCAGCAGCGGAGTTGTGAACTGCATTACTACGTTGAACTGAAAAATAAAAATATAAATTTAAATTATTATATGCTCAAAATAATTAATATCTCAATAAAAATTATTCTTGCGCATTTTGAATTTTTTATTTATCTCACTGTTTTCCTCTAGAATAAATATTTAATAAAATAATTCTTTAATTTTCCAAAATATTTTTCCTTTTAAGTGTGAATCTTATAAAATTTTATCAAATTTTATAAATATAAAAGTCTTCTTCTTCAGCTCTCATTTTAATCTTTCAAATGACTTCAATAAACAGACAATTAATTTTTTAAATGACAATTCATTAAAAGTAAGTTATTCACCTTATCGTTGCTCCACTGTCGCCCGATGCCTCCCAGGCCTTTTCCTCCTCTCACAAACAGATTCCATTGTTGCACGGCACTCACTCGCGAAAATTTACTCGCGAAAACTTATTCGTGATTAACTTATGCGCACGTACTAATTACTAGAATTACGACACTCCGCGATACGTTATACGATTGTCGGATGCTACACCTGTAAGCAAAAAATGTGTAAATTAAATATTAAAATCAATAATTATTTTACATTACAAAATAAAAGAATAAATGTATGAATTAAAAAGAAGTTTACAGAAAACTTAGAATATGCACAACACAATATCGGAAAATATGTTCGTCGTCTATAAATTTATTAAAATTTGATTGAATAAATCTCGCAAAAAATGCTGTATTATTAAAACCGATATATCACAGTTTTTCATTACTTGAGTTACTCAATCTGTCGATTTGTCGATTATTCAAATTCACCATCCAAATGACGAGCAACCTATATTGACAAGAAAGTGAAAAATGCGAGATACGCTTGACACTAAGAATAAACGAAAAAATAATCTTCTCATAACATGGGAAATTATAAAACAATATTTTATAGTTTCCGACGTTTATCCCTTTCTCTAAATGCACTTTAAATGAATAAATAATGTGAAAAATCTAACATATTTTTTTGATATGTAATCGTCACCTAACTTAATCTCGCTTATGAATCTTTAATAGCGCGGACTGACAACGTTGCGTAACTCGTTACGTACAACTGCCCTTTCAATGTGCTTACGAATCGTGGATCATGAAAGTTAAACACGCGAATTTATTATCACGTATTCGTAAGCAATGGCCGCATTTACATCTCTTGATACTTGTCACGACGATGTTCCGACGAGAAATGAGTCGCACGAAGTATCTCGCCGACCTACCCGAATGTCACCGCACGAACAACATAGCGCGTGGTACGCCACACAGAAAAATACCGAATGTCGTATGCCAGTCGACCATACAAAGTATTTAATGTATTACAAATTAAAAGCATGCTGTAAATATTATATTCTTTGTTTTCCAAATTAATTTCAATGAGTGCTTTATTGTCGCACTTTTGAGCTTTGTTTCCAGTATTTGTGAGCATTGTCTGAAATAATGATTAATTAGTCACATGTCAGTCGGAAGCATTTCGATAGCTTAACAGAGATGTATTTATTTGAATTCTAATTCGACAAACATTTATGAAATTATATTTATTTTTGTGTGCATATTAAAGGTTTTTCGCGAAAGAAACAAAAATATTATAAAACATTAATATTTTTTAAAACATTAAAATGTTATGCTTGTGAATAATTATTAAATTGTTTTTATTATATCCAAAATTAAATTTTTTTTAGCATGTATGTAAATTGTACTATTTGAAATTTATTTTAATTTAGTTAAATTATTTAAAGAGTTAGAAATGGAAAAATATAATTTAATATGTTATAACTGGAATATTATGACAAATAAACCTGCGACTATGTTGTTACAACGTTTTTCTTAAGAATAAATTTTTAATTGTAAATTTAATTTATAAAACTGCGGTCTCTTTAAAAAAAAAAGATTGCTATATCTATTTATCTTGATGAAGATTGATATAGGTATATATATGTATATATATCTACATCTTTTTTTATTTCTATCTTAAATTAATTTATGCGTCATCTTTTCTTCGTTTTGTAACTATATAATGTATTCAAAAGTGGGTCATAGTGAAACTTATTGTTAGGAGAAATTGATGAATTTTTCGCAAGTAGGTTAAACGTTCTATGCTTTATTAGAGTAATTACGGTTATCATTGTGCCTCGATGGTACGCATTACACACAGTATGCAATTATCTACTTTACATTATCCATTTGCTAATGTAATTACATAATCATAAAGATTAAATAATTTTCAAAAACAGTATTTGTCAAAATTACAAGATGTACAAATATGTACATTTACGAGATCTTTGCGTATTTAATATTTTTCGCGAAACGTTACAGAGGTGTCATAAATTATCGAAATTTCTAAGAATATTAAGTTTATCAAATTTAAAAACGATTATTAAATTAGTTTCAGTACATGAGAAACTAACAACTAATATGTAACAACAAACAAATAAATCTCAAATATTGTTATTCTCCTGCTTTTCTTGCACGCTTTATTTTAATCTAATCATATTTTTGACAGAAAAATCAGATAAATAATAAAAATTGACATATCTATCGATGTCAATAATAGTTGTGAAAAGCTAGAGTATTGCCCACAACGTACTATTTGGTCATACAAAACAGAAATTGGCGGTTGTGGTAATTGCGAGATATTGAAAATAGGTCGTTTCCGATAGTCTGACAAGAGTTATTCCGTATTAATCTGTCGGGAAATGCGATTGCCAATCCACTGGTTTGGCTTTGGTTAAGTTTGATGGTATACAACGAGCCGCGGTCTTGTCTATCAGGAGAAAATAAATGGTACTCGAATATATTGAATTGCTAGAGCTAGAATGATGAAATACAGACGTATAACATAAGAATCGGATTTATCCGAAATTAATAAAATTATGAAAAAATATTCGCTACATTGACGTTATAGAAATTAATTATTGCAGCAATGTAATATTTTCAATAATATTTTCGCTAATACCTCTCATCGAAAAGGACGCGTATTAATGGTTATTGTATGTTTTATCTATAATTTATTGCAAAATCAGTATTAAACTCTGCTGGAACATTTAACGTTTATAGCATACCACTGAAAGCATACACCTAGATCTCATTAAAGATTATACAGCACTTTCGCGTAACTGTGCATTAGCAAACGTCTTTTTCACACCCCGTTCTTTCACTTTTATCTCTTACCTATCTTCTCCTTCCGCTAAAGGGTTGAGTTTTTGGGAAGAAGTGAAAGAATAATTCGAACGTATAATTCAGGGATCATTTCTCACTCGGTAACGTCGCGAGAATCACGGGTGTGGAACGATCTTCCCGAGAAGATCTTCGCGCACTATCTCAAGGGAAAAGACTCTGCCAAATGCCAGGCAATAACGCGTTTACCTCGGTTGGAAGTAACGTCGCACGAATGAGTCTCAAATCGACAATGGCTTCGCCGTCGGTGGATGAAACGGCAGTTTAATTCAGAGTGCCCTGTTACGCGACGACAATTGTCCCGATTGCAGTTTCTAATTATTATCATTGAGCCGCCGCGACAAAGCAAACCAGGTGAAAACGCGAAGATTAACGAAATGTAGCGGAAGGATAATGAAACATTTGCGGTATGCAAAATTTGGAATTCTCTCTCGAAATAGCTCGCGGTGGTACCGCGAGCGCTGTGGCAACATTTGTTTGAACAACCATAAATTACGTGTGTTAATTTTTCGTAATTGATGATCGCAAATATATCAGCAGTTAACAATGATAACTAGCGATAGCGATTCTTGCGTGTGAGTTTGAATTTTAGTATTTATCTTGTACATTGATGATGGACGACGATTCATAAACTATTCAGTTACTGACAGAACATAAATTTTGTACGACTCGCGTAATCCTATAATAATATGCTATATACGTATATTGACGCTCGACATCTGTCAAATGATTCGATGAAAAAGACATAATCAACATTTTGTCTCGAAACGTTTGCAATAATCGAATTAAATTTAATTTTATAATGATACATCATGTTTTCTCTGAGAGTCCTACAAGTATTAATATCACATCACGATGCTTTAATTGGGAAAAAAAACTTTCACTTGTAATATGGTTTTATTCCGCTGTTTATCCAACTTCTTCCTGACGCATTGAGTAAAATAGCATAATTATTAAAAAAATGTGTATGCACATCACAATCACATAGAGTGATAAAATATAAAAACTAAAATGATATATGTTGATAAATAATATGTCAAATTTGATTAATTAAGGTTTACAGGTCTTTCTCTGCAATTTTTGATATTTCGAACGTATTGTTGGTCAACTCGCACAACAGGAAAAGTCGCAAAATTCCATCGCGATACACGTTCCGTAATACTGGTGCAACACACATACGGTGTTGCATGCAGAAATGCGAAGATTGATCGCACGTAGGTGAGCGGAACGAGGATAACGCTTGCATTGCGAAATCAATATGCCCGTGTGGTCTTTTACCCCATACGCCATTTATTACGCTCTTGTTTGCCGTATATCGTGAGCGCGCACGTTAAACGAACGCTCGCGCAAAGGAGCATGAACGCGAGGTCAATTTTTTTTTGCCTCTCAACACTTCTCGCGCGTGCAACCTTTGTATGGAAACGAAAATGGTAAAAATGCGTGAGGATGTGACATAAAAAAAAAAGAACGAAAATCGGAAAATAATAACTCACGGAACCGTTTGTCAATGCCACTTCAACAATGGATTTCTTTAGACAATTGATAATTTTCGTGAGATTTTATTATGCGTTCTATCAAACATTAATAGGATTTTATTATTTATTATATCAACACCTGTCAAATCATCGTAATATCATTTTATCTTTTCATACAGAAGAAACAAATGTGAGATAATTTGATAATATTGAAAATTGCGCTTTTATATTATACGAACAGTAATTTATGAACAAGACTTGTGATGATGAAATAAAAATGACAAGTGAATGTAAGAACCAAAATAAATTTGCACGTAATAAAGAACAATTAAAATGAAATAATACTGTAAAAACAAAATTATATTTACGATCCTAGCTGAGAGAAAGAATGTAATAATAGCATCCAATATTAATAGTGTTCAATTTGCCTGCATTTCCACACATTTTTTTCCATTTGATTTATTTTTTTTTTTTTTCAGATGCCATAAATGCCGAGTGAAATTTTATCGCGAAAATTCCTTTAAAATTCCGAGTAAAAACGTGTGCGTCCTTGCGCAATTCATTTGGCGGCAAAAACGGAAGGGAAGACGAAACATGCTCTGTTATCGATGACGATGGCAATGGTGGGTGTGGCACTAGAAGCCGCGTAGGGTGCACTCGAACTGGTTTTGCGGGGGTAGCAAGCACGCGGTGGTACACAGAGGGTGGATTCGAAAAGAATGAAATAACGGATTGGGTCGCGGCCAACTGGCCGCGTTCCAACCAATCCTTAGTCCGGATGCGACTGGGAGTGTATTATGTATACCATTCAGCCGCCTTATATTCGCGGAATCGCCCCGATGCATCCCATTCAAAATCAAATATTTCTCTGTAGGGTCGCCCCAGCGAGAATTTCGGGGCACGAAGAGGATAAAGCGCGCGAAATGAGCGGATCGATCCAAACAGAAATCTCGTAACATTTTATATTGAGCGTTCACAGAAATTTGTTACTCTCTAACATTAAACATTAAAATATGCACCGCGAAAAAAGCTACGATAATATATTTATCATTTTAATCGTTATTTTGAAAAATCGAGCATTTACTTCCGTCGTAATGATTTTTTATTAATATCGCGTGATAGAAATATATATTCACACACTCAGATGAAATTTCTTCGACATTTTATTCTACAATTACTAATATTTCAGAATCTTAGAATTATATTTATTATTATTTAGATTACTTGGATTTTATTTCAAAAGTGTATTAATTAAAAAAATTCAAAATTACATCTTAAAAATAACATCTTAACGTTATATTAAAATATAAATAGCTTATAAATTCATGGCAATTTGACATGAGAATAAATTACTACCAAACAATTATTTATATATAATTAATTCCTAATAATTAATCATCGATGAAATCCAAATTTTTGTCATTCGTACTTAAAGATATCAAATATTTATTATAGAAATATAAAAATTATACTTATATATAAATTTTACTCGGTCATCCTCTCACGTTATTTTTATTATCGCAGAAACACTTTATTCTGCAACTAATAAATAATAAATTAAATATTATTTACTACATTGTTATTCGCTGTCACTCAACGCTTTCAAGTGTCTTTCTCCTTTTTCGTTCATTCGTTGTTTGTCTTTATGTGACATACGTCCACTTCTCACGCACGAAAATTATAAACTTTGTTAATTACGGCACAAACTAATTACCAGAACGTTCACGCGCTACTTTATACGGCACTCTCGAGTCGATCGCGCGTTTTACTGTATTACAGGTATGTCGCGCAGCGTAGGAAGCTAAGACCCCGTGACGTCACGCAAACACAACGCGATCTCCAACGGCGGATTCGAAAATCGTACGGCTTACTTCGCGCGACATTCGCCGCGGCAATGTTGTACCTGTTGCTCCTGGCTATACCTTTCTATACTTTCTGCATGTCGAATAACGCGCGATTACGATTTAGAGCGATTATTATCTCGTATTACGATACGAGAGAGTAAATACACGAAAGAGAGAGTATCGGCGGAGCACGATATTCAGAAGTACCGTTCGTCGTTCTGCCAACTTTACGCGCGATAAAATTCGCTGGCATAAATTCGGCGAAACGCGCGCGCTATTAATAAATGCAAAACGGCCGATATATCACCGGCGTTTCATTACTCGATAACTGTCGATTCGTGTATTTACTCCAAGCCGCTTTTCCTTTCGGCTCGAAGATGACGGGCAGATTAGATTGACGCGAAAATTCAAGCGCGACGCGAGAATCTTGGCTCGGGTGCTCGGCTCCAAGAATAAACGAAGAAATAATCTCGCTTCCGACAAATATACACCGCGCGAGGCAATACCTCATAATTCCCGAGCTCCATCGCTTTCCGCTTGGAACGAATAAATGCGCGCGAAATACTTGACGCGTTCCGATACATATCCTCGCTTACGAGTCTTTAATAGCGCAAGCTGACGGTGATCAAACGGATTACGACGATGCTTCGTAACTTGCATCGATAGCTACTGCCATTTCGACGTGCTTACGAAAGTTATGTACGCGAACTTATTACTTGTTCGTAAGCAATAGTCGCATTTACGGCCTTCCGATATCTGCCGTGACGACATTCCGAGAAGTGAAGCGTACGGAGCGGTACGGAGCGCCTCGCGGAGCGGCCGACTTTGCCGAGAGTCGCCGGCTCGCCGCGCGAATGACAAGGCGCGCGGCGTGCCGCACAGATAACGAACGTCGCGTGCTAACTTACGAAATATTATAATGTGTAATGTCGTAAAGTAAAACTATATCGAATATTACATATATAGGTACATGATCGGCCTCGCCGTTGCGTACATTTGGCGCGAAACGCTTCCGTGTCGACTGATTCTTCGCTTTTCACGTACTTGAAGTTGGTCATATTGAATTTATTTGGGATCGAATGTTCCCAGGTAGCACACGATCATTTGTATACGTACATACATTTCATGTACATTTCCTAAACGTATTTAAAATATTAGAAACGTTTAGGAAACGTATAAAAAACCAACTTGTGCTACTAGGGTTATAACGAAAAGACGAAAAAGAAGTTTTATTTATGTACGACTATTAAATCGTATATATAAGTCGTATAATTAATTAATTCCAGAGATTAATATTTATAAGTTTATTAGACATTTATTTTGCAAGCGTTTCGTAAGATTTATTTGTAGGGAAAAAATTTGTTTTGCTTCAAATTTTTCGGATATGTTTGAATGTATCGCGTTTTGAATTTTTCGGTAATTTGAATGTCGATTTGAATTTAATTAACGATTGATTGTGTGATTACTAAGTACAGTGGTACGTACGTAGAATCGCATTTTAATATTTGTGCATTCGGCAAATTCGACGTTTATAGTATGGTTTGTTAAAATTGTCTCTGTTGTTCGGTATTTTATTTGTAATTTGTGAAATTTGCGAGTGTCGAGTAAATTCGTCATAGAGCTTCGTGTATTTCCGCGATCACATTTCGATGGAATTTGCAATGTACGTACATACAATAAAGTGCGCATCGCATGTGGTTAACATTAAATATGTTTTGCAAAGTAGCTTCCAATTATTTCTATTTGTGAGTGATCATTACATGCAATAATTAGTTTTGTTTTCGAGTGTTATATTACTGTAGCGAATGAATCTAAGAAGATAAGACCTGAGAGGCAAAGTAATAATAGCGTAAGCAAATCATTTTTTATTTTATTAATTACAGAATTAAGTATTTCTAATTTTTATTTAATAATGTCTAGAAAAATTACCATCAAGAAGAATCATTGTTTATCGCAAATAAAATAATACTATTTATAATACAATTATTCTTCTAAATGTTTATTAGTCCAGATATTATAACTCATGTAAGAGAAAGAGAATCGTTAAATCTTGTAAATGAGTTTTTATAATATATCTTCCGAAATTCTCAAATAACATTCTTAAAAATTTATATTTTGATATCTGGGATATTTGAACTTTTCAGACGATAAAAATACAAAAATATAAAAGTGTTCTATGTACTTTGGCTCCATTCAAAAGTCAGTACAACTTTTACACTGTTATGCCGACGCTTTATTGCTTCTTTGCAATATATGGAGCTCATAATCGCACGTCTGAGCGATTTTTATTCATGATTACACTTTCTTTTCATGCGGTAGCTTGAAGCTCCCTAAGGAGCGAGAAGAAAACGGCAAGAATGAGGGATGATCGTAACGTATTTGAGAATGAGTAAATCGATTCTCAGGAACCTCGTGACCGTTTCATTAAGAATTCCAGAACGGTACTCAAGACTAGATAACGGGTTCATTCTTAGGATAAGTAATATGGTGCACGTGGGAGCATCGAGCGATGTTCGAATTCGATGTTAAGGGAGAGGATTCAACAGTCGTTGTAAAAATTATACCAGTAATAGTTTGAAATTTGAGACAATTCAACATTTTTGTAAATTTTCTATATATGTAATTAAACATGGCAGCCACGATGTACAATTTCCATTGCGGTTTATAAAATCGTTACAAAATTGCAGTTGCATAAAAGTAAGAATTTAATTAAGTACAGAATAGAATTACACGAAAGTTTTAGTCTGCTAAGATAATTGTGCCTTACGGTGCTGCTAATTACTTGCCTGTGTAACTGTCATCGTTTTTGTTTTGTAAATTCCATAAATGGGACTCTAGTAATTAAAGATCGAATCTTTTGTTACGACGAAATTATACTTGTAAAATATAAAACGACATTATTAAGTAAATGCGTTAAATAAGCTACGAAAAAAATAATTAAATGATCAATATTTAATTACAGATTTCAAAAAGATTTATTGGCAATGAATTTTATATTAATATAACAGAAGAGGAAATAAATAGTTATCAATAATTTGCGATTGCTGTAAAAAATTTGCAAAATTATATTTAAATTGATTTATAATCAATCATTGAAATTATATTTAAATGATTTCTCACTAAAAATTATATTATTTCTGGAATTAAGGAAGAGATAAGAATGTTATCGTAACGCTCCGAGAATAACTAGTCTCAATCCTTGGTAACTTCGTGACGATTTCATTAAGTATTCGCAAGAGAATCTGAGGTTAACTCTTCCCATTATTAAGTGGAACACACCTTGAAGTTACTGAAGGGTATAGTCAAAGCTTTCCACTTACAAAATCTTTTCTACAAGATTACATAAGATAGTATCGTCATCTGATTTAAATTACAAATTTTAGCACAAGCGAAATAAAAACCTAAGGCTCGTGTTTATGATTATTACTTGAATCGCGCTTCACGACCGTATTATTTGAATTATTCAGAATGGAGTTTATGCTACGAAATGCAAACAGTTTAAAAATCTCATTTTAAGTAAAAGAAAGTCAAGTAGGCCTACGTTTAGCTGAGAAACGGAACATTTACTTACGTAAAATCTGAAATCAGATTGTTATACTTAAATGTTATTCTAAATTCTAAAAATTATTATCCTTTTATAATACGTTGTTATATTCTAAGTAACAACAATAAATGAGAATCTTGTATATTGATAAAAAAAATAATAAATGCACGTTACAACTCTTGTTAAAATTTGAAGAATGATCAGTGATATATATCAGCGATATATCAGCCGTGCATGAAAAGGAAAACTTTATTTCTTTTAAAGAATATACGCTTTATATTGTTGCAAATATAAAACAGAACAATGTGGATGATATAAGATTCACATTAAAGATATAATGTAACCTAATCGTAAAAAGAATCTCAAATTATAATCTTACGGTGCTCTTGTTCTCATAGTAATCCTCACGTGAAAAACTACAAAGTGAACAGTAAACTCATAAAGAATTTTAATAATGGAAAGAAGAAATTTTCTTCGTCTTTATTACTTTTACGAATGATGCAGGTTTCGGTTTTATTTCGAGATTACGTAAAAATGATGCAATGCGAACTATGCGGTGATGTTAAAAAACTCGAGCCTCGAGACTTCCGCAGGAGAATTCCCCTTATTGTAAGATCTTTCTCGTTATCACACAAGGCACGCACTCGAAGTAGAATATTCTATTTTGTAGGATGTAACATGGTCGGAGCGTACCATCCCTTCCTGCAAATATTTTCTCCAAGCTCGTGAGCTCGTGTACGCCTGATTAAATAAAGAAAACGGATACGGCGCGTATTATCGGGAAACTAAGTCCACGGCATAATATAATTTTCTCTTTGTCCTGATGAAGGTAAAAATCGGGTTTCTATTTAATGTACAATTTAGTTAATTAATTTGCCCCAACTTTAACGTTATTGCACTTTTGTCCATTTATTTAATTATTACTTTAACGTCAATCTAAGATTAAGATAAGTTTCTCTATCTGGGATTCTAATGTAAGATTAATTGCATGTAGGCTTTAATTAGGATTCAATAAACCAAATATGGAATGAATTGAAATTTTTTGTTATTACTATCGATTTAAAAACTAACTTTATAAGTAACCATCGTTCAATTTTTTCTACTGTAAGATCTTATTTGCATTATTAAATAAGTGGAAAGCCAGCCATCACCAAGAATCTTTAAGAAATTTAAAACTTCTGGATAACTCTAAGCCAGAAGAGTAATCAAGCCGTGGATTAAAGGGGCAAATGATGAAAAAGAATTTAATTAAGCTATCCCATCTTGGATCCAGTATGTCTTGCGTGACTTGGTATAGTTAACGTTTTTTTGCATCATTGCGGATGAAAGAGATTTAACATAAAAGTTTACCGCAGCGATAGTAGGACAACAAGTTTAATCGATTCGAGAACATATTTTGATATGTTCGAACTAATCAAACAATTCATCATTATTAAAAGAGTTAATTTTAGAGGTATTAGACTTACATTATATAATGTTTTACTGAAAAAAAGTTTTGCAAAACTTCAAAAAAATAGGAATTACACTAACATTTTGAAAGATAGTTTAAACATTATAGTTTTTTTATAAAATACTATTATGTAAAAATATTCTGGTTATATAATATTACATAAAAATATCTCTCAAAGAAAAGTATACGTATTGATTTTTTTATTAAAATTTAAAAACTGACATTTGCAGATTTTTCTCACAAGAAATTTTTAATACAAGCAACATTCACATTTCACGTTTCCTGTATAGAATCAATAAATAATAGAAATTAAATAAAGAAAAATTCCGTTTATATTTTTATTCAACTTTTAACTTTTAAATAAAAATATTATTTAAATGGCTTATATAAATACACTGTCCGGATCATTTTACAAAATGAGTATCATATAGTTTGCTTAAATAATTTCTAAAGTTATGACAAAGCTGTTGATTTTTACAACAAGAGAAAAGTCAGTTCTCTGGAAAAAGTTGCAAAAATAAGTATCGCGTCAATTCGCGTCCGCGTGCATGTAAAAAGTTGGCGTTTGTTCTTGTTAGTTAACGCAAATGGAACGGAATCGAACGGGGTGTAAGACAAGCGAGGTAGGACGTCAAAGGCCTGGGGTAGACTCGTCCATAATTAGCTCCCGCTAGTCTATTCAAGTCTGCTTTAATGCAACGTTACCGAGATTTAATCGTACATCATCGTAATAAGTTGCATTGAATGCAAGTAGTACGAGAATTTCTAAGAAACATCTTAAATAATTACAGATAATGTAATCAGAAAATACTTCCTTTCTCTATAAAGATTTCCACAAACACGTTATCTAAATATTTTTTATAAATAATGATTTAATATTTTAATTTAATAAACTTTTGTTTAATTAATTTAATTTATTTATCAAATATTAAATTCTTCTTATATTAACACGTGTAGAATATTTATTGTTGCTTAAATCAGTTCATTTTTTATTTATTTGAAACTATTTTCAGCAAACAAAATTGTAGGATAACGCAAAAATTCCATTATGTCCGTAATCTTTTATATTGAGATTGGATTTTTCGCAAAAATTTTGGGAAGAATATTCTATTTAAATTTTGAAGAATATCCGCTACGAATAACGTTTCAAGAGAGTAACGTTTGCCTTCGCCGTAATTTATTTTACTGCGCGAAAGATGTCAAGATATACTGCACACTTAAATGCTACTCTGTAGTTACGACGGCAGTTTGTTTTTATGGTGGCCGTTTATTATCAACATATTTTCTAAACGTGTACAGCAAAATTCCGTCACGGCGATTGATCATCGATAGCACGATATTTAATAAAATCGATATGCCAATGTCTAATATGTAATTTGATATTAACGAAAAAACAGATATAAAGATTCAATTTTACTGAAAAAGTTCTCTTGAATTTGATGTAGTTTATGAAATTATTTATTTATAACTTATATTATTATAAATTATATTATTATCATTGATATTTTAATATTTTTTAACTATCTTATTTAATAATTAAAAAAACTCACGTTATTTCTTTCTCTTATGCTACTTAATTTTATACTACTTCATTAAATTAAGGTGAATTTTAAAATTAAAATTATAACATTATTTTAATTGACAGTAATTGTTTAAGAGAAGTTAGTGAACAAAACTGGATTAATTGCGTTATATGGATTATAAAAGAACCAGCAGTTATTGCTTGTCCTTGTGACAGAGAGAGAGAAACATTAGGGACAACTGAATTATCTCTAAATTATTGCAGGGAAGGAATAAACTGACGGGTTTACTTCGGGGACATCAGTGCTCTGGTATTAGGTTCTGTTCACGTGTTTCTCAATATTGTTTAGTCTCCTGAGTAAAGAAAGATAGACGTCCCACATGAGTCTACGTTTTCAATCACGAAAATTGTCTAACATAATAGTATTAAACAAATGATTATTACAATTGTGATAAAATCAAATTGCGTTAATAGTGAAAGAGAAAATCGATAGTAAAAGTAATGAAAAATAAAACAGAAAGGGATTTATAAAAAAGAAGGGATTTATAAACTATAAAATATTTTGTTTGGAAAATAGTAAATGTAACGTAAACTAGTCTTTATCAATATTAATTGCTTTACATATTTTAATTTAAATAAATCACAGCTAAATACTTATATTTATAATTTTTTCAAAAATCTGTTTAATAAATTTTTATCATATCAAATCCGCCGATTATATTGGCTTACTGCATTCCGTTAACAAAAAGTTAACGTGGTTATTCGTTACAGCGCCGACGAGGGCTTCGACGGCACTTATCCGACGAACGTCGTCGTAAAGAACAATGGGACCTGCTTGTACGTGCCGCCCGGTATATTCAAGAGCACTTGCAAGATAGACATTACCTGGTTTCCCTTTGACGACCAGCGCTGCGAGATGAAATTCGGTTCCTGGACGTACGACGGCTTTCAGGTGAGCATAGGGGATAGGCATTGCGGAATTGGGTCAACCAATCGTCGTCGTTTCCCGATCCCATCCTGTCCCGATGTTCGCTTCTTCGGCACAGACATCGAACTTACGAATTTTCCAATCTGTCGGAAGCACGTCGGTACTTCTCGACGATATGGTCTCGAGACCCGGAAATAATTCAAAGAGACGGCATCGAGCAGTTTGATTAGCGCCTGAAAATGAGAGAAAGAGGGGAACAGTCAGACAAACAGATATAAAGAGCGAGGGAAGAGAAAGAGAAAGACAGAGAGAGAGAGAGAGAAGGAAAATCTTCACTGCATGTCAATGTAAGATTCGCTTGTGAGAACAATTCTTAAAATTCCTAAGAACGGAGCTTTGAGTAAAGTACTCCGATCGCGTAATGGAGGTGCACTTTCTACCATTGCCAATGCAACTCAGCATTGCGCGTTTATCAGTGAGTGGAATTGAATGATTATTTATTTAAATCAAATAAAAAAAGTCTATGCAAATTAATTTCATAAAAAAGATAAGTATATAAATGGAATGTGATTATTTATAAAATTCTGATATCTTCATTGCAAAATATAATCAGATGCCACATGTTCGTGACATCTTTTGGTTTAGCTTTAAATAGCTTGATATTATTTTCACAAATTTTCGTTAAAAAAGCCTGCAAAAAAATATTTTCTCTATTTCCCTTTGTTTACTTTTAAATTTTCATCTCTTTTAATCGATTGCAATTCAAAACCATTTCTTTACATTTGATATCAATATAAAATTTTTTATGTTTGGACAATATTTTTTTGAAGACTATTTTTTATAGAAATTTTTATTTTTAAATTATAAATTTATTATCAATTGATTTCCATAAGAAACACATTTACTCAATAAACTTTTTTTAAAATTATAAGATATAATTAATATAACTAAATATATATATATATATAAAAAGTTAGAAACACTGAGCATTAACGAAAATTTCTTATTATTTTATGTCTTATCAATTTTATGAAATTTTTACAAAAATTTGCGCGCAATGTTGAAACATTTTCTGTAAAATGTTCGAGATATGCGGTTATACTAGATTCCGTATACACTCCAGAAATACCGCAACAAGCGTAAAATGCACTCGGTGTTTGGTCGAAACACCAGCAGCATGGATGGCAAAGGCCATTTCAGGGTGAATCATAGGAAATTTACGAATCATGGAAAATACGTTTAAAGGACAGTGAACGTGGAATGCGCGATTCAGGATTCTCACAAACACGTGATTGTTTTGTTACTATATTATCCGTATCGTTTAACCTACCAAAGAGAAAACTTTTCTAACATTTTTATATCTTAAATTTAAATGAATATCACAAAACAGAATTATAATATGTCACTTATATTTTCTTAAAGAAATTTTGTATAAATATACAATATAGAATTTATTAATATAACAATATAATATTAATGTAAATCATCCCTTTTCACAAATTGGATTAAAGCAAAGAAATAAACAAAATTAATTAGATAAATTTAATTAATGACTGATAAAACAATAATTACGTGAAAATACAAATTTATGTAAAATTTATTTTATAGAATAAGCAGAGATAACAGAAAAATATATATCGTGATAAGCTGATTTCTTGATATTTCTCGTAAAATAATATTAACTTAAAATTAGCGGTTGAATGTACAGTTTATAAAGTTATATTATGTAGTACGGTAGGTAGGTACGTAGCTGTATGTAGCTGCATAGCATGATAATGTTGCCCGATTACGGTAACGATAATTTTATTAACAAAAGTTTCATTGTCACATACAATTTGCGCATATCCGATTTATCGTGCAAATGTGCGTCTCTGCCACACGCCCAATGTACATACGTAGCGAGCTCTCAATTGTCGAGCGTGCAACTTCGGAATAATTAAAATTGAGGATGCGAATTACACGGTGCCAGGCAATTCGAGAACGCTCAGGGGTTCATTAAGGAGGACAATAAGCAGAACGAAATGGAAGCGAATGGAGGCAAAAGGAAGGAAGACAACGGAATATGCCACGATTTTCCGAGCTCTCGGTTCGATCCGCTGAATACGAACGAGATGCAAAACAGACTTTTCGATTTGATCGTCCATTTTCATTTAACAATTCACTCCCAGATATTAATTCGTCATAGATTGCGCCCAAACGTCAACGCGAAAAAAGTTCGCATCGATATTCAAACGCGTAGAAATTGCGGGAGATTTGCAAAAGCTTTATATAGAGTTACGTAAATATACATGAACTCACATGAACTGTATCAACAAGACTATATGAAGTCAATAAATCAACAGAGCATTTGATAAAAAAATATTATTATTCACGTATGATGTGGTTTGTTATTATTTTTTTAACTTTAAAAATATTACGCGCCATTTATTATGTCAATTTGAACAAATCATATTATTTTTCGAAATTCTTAGAAAATATACTACAATATTTAATAATATGAAATTTGAGGAGAAAAAAATAATTACTTTAATTTAAATTTAATTCAAGCGTCAGAGATGCTCCGAAAAATCTGTAGCGCGAAGAGAGTTCTGGTTTTAACATATGGCACAATATTCTTTTTAAAGAATAAAAACCGACAACTCCTGTGTCTCTGCCGTACTGTAGAACACTTTTCCGTAAGCTCTTGAAACAGCCGTCTTACACGCGGCGCGGTTGCAATAACTTTCCTTTAATCGACCGTCATAAATTGTCGACAGTTGGATCTACAGCTGCAGGACGAGACCGGAGGTGACATCAGCAGTTTCATCACTAACGGCGAGTGGGATCTGTTGGGTGAGTTTTTACAGTCCTTATCGGGAACCGTTCACGTCGCCACGCCCGGATAGTTTGCCCTGGCGCCAAAAGTGATTCTCGGCCGATTAGCAATTCTAAAGTCTTGCACGGCCACGGGCGGATGATCAATCGTTTCGCAAATCGGAACCGGTATTGATCCTCACTTTGTCCCTGTCAAAATTGCCAGCATCTGGGTCAGGCGGAACGTGGCGGCTTGTTCCGCGCGCGTCCGAAGTTTAGTGTTTTCGCTGGCGAACACGTCGAGCGATTGGTAAAGTGTCGCGAGAGAAATTGCTGCACGCTTGATTCGAGAAGCGAATAATAGTTCGTAATAGTCGCTGAATAATCGCATGAGAATTTGTCCAAAGGCCGATTTAAGCTACGATCTTTCACTTCCAGATGCCTATGCTATATACTCGGTAACTTCTGATATACAAAATAATCGATCTCTAATCATACAGTAGCTTTTAGATTTGCAGGGTCGTATTTACAATTCAAATATATAGCCAGGACTTGAAATCCTACGAATAATAAAAATTTTCTCCATGTTTTATTTCGATATTTCATAGAGTTAGTTTTCGTATATCGAAATCCATCTGTACTCAGAACGAGAGTTTGCGGAATCGATTTACATTTTAAAAATCAATTTTAAATTCAGAATATATTTTCAATAGATATATAATATTTACTAAATTTAAATTCACACCTACACAGTAATATATATTTTCAAGATTAATAAAACGGAATAATGAAAAGGTCAATTAATGTCACTTTCCATTAACAAGAATTTTCAATTAGCAGTACTAAAAGAAAGTAATTATATGCTATTGCTTCGGTTAACACGTAATGAATTAAAAAGTGAACTTGCATACGGAATGCATGCAATATCCATATTGGAATTATACTATAAAAATAGAAACATCTGGTTTGTATTTTTCCCTCATAATTGCGAGAGAAATATTACAATCATGATATATTGTCCAATTACGTGTAATTCGCTGTTGATAAATTTGTTATGAGTAAACGTAAGAAATGGTGTGCCGTCTTCATTGTTCTTCCAACGCAGGAATAAAAGCATTCGCTTCGCGTATCTCGTGTATCTCGAAAAATTGTACGATGCATTACGCGTGGGAATAGCGTAGGTCGGCGTACACGTGCAATGTATGTGGCGCGGTTATGAGACTTGTGGTAGAAATGTATCTTAAGTAACTGCAGCTGCAGCAAAGCGCACCAGTTTGTACCCGGAGGAATAACGTAAGATAGAATCTTCCGTTTTTCTTTGCCCTGTTGCACGGGATAATTCAAGGAGAAGAGAAGAGACATTTTTCGCCCCCAGCAACTTTTTGTTATTTGAAAGGGGACTTCGTTTTATTGGCGACACATCGATTGCCTGTGCGCATCGTCACATTTAAACATTAGATTCAACATTTGCTTTCAATTTAGTAAAAGTTACAAGTTTCTCGCCCGTTGGAATTATCATGGATGAAACAATATTAATACATTCATTAATTTCTCAATTCTCCAGCGCAAGAATTTTTTAGTATTTCTATAAATTTTTTATATTTAGAAAATTTATGGAAATCGTGCACTGCGTTTCATCTCTTGCTTCTTGTTCTAGAATTAAACGTTATACGACGTAATGAAATAATACAATCCTTGATATTAATTTCTCCTTTTGTCTTGCTTAGGGGTACCCGGTAAGAGGAACGAAATCTACTACAACTGCTGCCCGGAACCGTACGTAGACATTACTTTCGTCGTCATCATCAGAAGACGCACACTCTACTACTTCTTCAACCTGATCGTGCCGTGCGTCCTGATTGCCAGCATGGCCGTCCTTGGGTTCACCCTGCCGCCCGATTCCGGCGAGAAACTCTCCCTCGGTAAGTTTCAACTCGATGCAAAACGACATCCGATTGCCCTCGACAGGCCGTAAACGCTCTCGCGATTAGGCACGTCCCTGTTTGCTAAGAGCATCAGACGTTTGCGCGATTAGGTCCGACCTAGTTCCGGCTGGCAGGTTCTCCCACATCCGGGCACCGTGAAGAAACTATTCTGTACCACGTTGTCGCAAGTTTCTTTAGCAATCGGAGGATCGTGGAACTTTATCGACATTGCGAATTGCGATGGAAATTAGTATCAATAAAATTCCGGTGCACTACACAAAAACTTGGTTCATTGAATTCAAACTTTAAATGTGATTTCACATTGTCACGAAGTTGTGTGGAGAACAATCGAACATCTCATGGTGCATTCCGCGCAAAATGACATTCAAACAATTTTCAAATTGCTTATAATACAGATATAAAATTTTTAAAGAAAATATTTTCATTATTTTGATTTTATTGAATTGATTTCTGTAATTTTACCTTTAACATATTTTATTTAATGAGATTCTCAACTAGATCTTTCTCAAAATATCAATCATGAATGTAATTTGCAGTTAAAGTGAAGTAAAGAATCGTAATCTAGAAAATGGCAAATAATTGATTGGAGATAATTAATATTGTAGTTTAAGTGGGAATTTTCTCAGCAGAAAAATATCTGATGTCATTGCGATTGCACGCGACGAACGCACGTAATGAAGAGCGAGTAAGATCGCATCGATGCTAACCATGACATGTTATTTCATTGTTTCCTCGCAAGCGTGGCCGTTCTGGAATTTACCAAGAAGCCGGATGCCCGGGAGAAATCCTGCCTCCTACGGCTCGAATCGCTCGGCTGCATAATTCCGATTCCTTGCCTGCCTCGCCTCGCGCTGCCATGTAAACGCTCCCGTGATTAGAGCCAGGGTGCGGGAGTTCCCTAAGCGCATCGAGCGTTTACGCGATTAGATTTCGCCCCGATCCCGATTGAAACGGCGTCCCGGTGCGCAAACTTCGGCGAGCTTTCTATTCAGGTCGTAGAGTTTCTTCGAGCGTACAAGCGCATCGCTGAATCTCCATCGAACTCGGAAGCGATCGCGACAATCGCCGTCACCGTCGCGGAGATACGGCGACAATGGAATGACAATGCCGAACAATTGCAGACGTCTCCGTTGCGAATTTCCTTAAAGCTTATAGCTATTCGTAGATCTAGATACGATAACAATGACTCTACAGAGGCGTCATTCTGCAGCAGTCTCTTTAGTATTACGAGCGATTTGTAGACAAAGGGGACCAATAAGGACCTGTATTAGACAATTTTTATATCTGCAATTATTTTTTCCATTAAAAATAGATTTATATCATGAAAAAAATCGAAGATACAGATACAGATCGTCGCGTAATACGTTAATTATTCTTCTCTTTCTCTTTATTTCTCTGTGATTTAATTGCTTAAACTTTAATCATTTAGATTTATTACCTTGAATTTAATTGTCTACAAATCGCCTTAGGAATGATGATGTAATACAAGTTTTCCAATACGATAAAACAATTAAAAATGTCTTATTTCAAGAGAAAGCAAAACGAGCAAGAGAGAAAAACAATGCGACTCAATCACAATTGACTTTCGCGTTTCCAAGGGACTCGAGGGGCAACTCTTAACGTGTTATCATGACTTTACTCGAAAAAGCTCGAGTAAAGTCTAAATATTCAGATGAGGCATCTGCCACGGTTGCCGCGGCGTTTTGAAAGTCTAAATAATTCGAAAGTGCCTCTTAACGCGACGCGGCGATTCGCGAATGAGTACCGAGTTCAAAGCCCGAGCAGTGTCGGATACTTAAGGTACTTGATGCGAACTGTTTTTAAAGTTTCTTATTCACGATCTAATCGAAGCTAGGAATGAGAAAAATTGCGAGAAAAATTCTTAAGAAAACATTTCTCTTTATAAACATACGTTTTTTTAAATATTGCTCTCTCGACCAGCATAAATAGAAATGCAAAGAATATTTTATGTCACTGCACTTTGATACGGTGGAGCACAAGATCGGAGATGTTATGTCGCCTTAAGATACGAGTTGAGAATCCAAGAGCCTTCAACGTGAATTATCGAATGTTGAAGGTTCTTCGAGCATTCAAGAACTGACGGTTGATCTCGTCCGTTGTCACCTTCCTTCCTCGATGCACTCGACTTTAACAATAATTAATCGAGGCCAACAAATTTTCAGGGGTAACCATCCTCCTGTCCCTTACTGTGTTCCTGAATATGGTTGCCGAGACAATGCCGGCGACGTCCGACGCCGTGCCGCTTTTAGGTAAGCTTGTTTTAACTTATTTTCAATACGACTAATTTTTCTATCTAAGAAAAACAGCACGATTGATCACTTCTGTTGCGAATCGTTCGAGTGGAAAGAGGGAGAGAAGAAAAAGGAACGAAGATTTGTTCCCGTTTTTCTGAGACAATGTCCCCTGATTACGTATTGACAAGCAAGCGCAACTAATATTCTTTGATTTAAAGTTAAAATAATTTCACATTTATTATATGTCTCTAATATTGCTTCTTTTAATATGAATTAATATAATTTATATTTTAATTATAAACTCAAGCATACAAAGATAATTTTTGTTTTTAGAGAAGTTATTTAAAGAAAAATTAAAATAAATAAATGTCTCCAGAGCTATTTCATTAATTGCTTAATATATAATTGTATCGAAAAATAAAGTTCCTATTATAAAAGTTAAGAAGCTAAAAAAATTAATAAATTGAACAGTATTAATACACATCTAACGAACACAGCAAGCTTCAAATTTTTAACATTTCACAACACTTTGTTTGTTAATTTGGCTTTTAAATTGAACGATTATATTTATTTACTTTGATGTGTTTCAGGGACATATTTCAATTGCATCATGTTTATGGTGGCCAGTAGCGTGGTCAGCACGATCCTCATCTTGAACTATCATCATCGGAATGCTGACTCCCATGAAATGGGTCGATGGGTAATTTCATATAATCGATATCAAAGCATACATGTAACGTAATACTGCGATTGTTACAATTTAATTACTTTGTATTTTGGTGTCAGTACTACGGTGCTAGCATTGTGTTGCTTAATTAGTTAATACCGTAAATAGCAAAGCATCATAAATAACTGATAACATAGTAATCGACATTTTTCTTGTTATATTTATAAAATGTGTATTTCATTTTAACTTTTCATCTAAATTTAAGTAAAATTTATCAAGATACATGAGTTTTCAGCAGCAAAAATAATGACAAATTCATGATAAGATAATAAAATAAAAGCAGTGAGTGATTTTGTCGTCAAAACGGCAAAAATTAACCGGACAAAGCAGAACACATTAATATTCGGCAATATAAAATCGTACAAATCAACAATAAACTATGTTTAACAAATTTTGCTAAAAATTGCTTATTCACTTGATTAATTTGATCTATTTATCTATGTATTCTTTAATCGTGTCTAGATTTTTTCATTATAGTAATTGTTTTTTATGTTAACGTTAGCCTGATTTCATCTTTTATTTTGTAATAAAAAAATACAAAATTAAGTCAATTCAGTGCATTATTATATAAGTGAGCAGTGCGTAATAATCAATGAAGACGGCAATTAATTTTAAATTATATTGTGATATAAATTATGCAAATAAAAGAATTGAATTTTATAGATAAACTGTATATCACTATGAATTAATTTCAAAATGATACTACTTGATTTTTGCACAAATTCCAAATCTAAGAAGCCCAAACAACGCCGGACAGTTTAAGCTAGTAATTTATAAATCATTAAAAGAGAGCTAATAAAACGGAATATATCCCAACGTTGTACACATCGAATGAACAGCTATCGAAAAAAACCCGATATAAATCGTAATTATTTACATCGCGTAGAATAACAAGTAACCCATACAGCACAAAACTTGCAGTTACGTTACAACAATATTGCAACAGGATTACAATCTTGCAGCAATATCGCTACAATATAACTGCAAGTTATGTGCTGTATAGGAATCGTCGATAAATAAAAACTGACAAAATCGTGACCAGACGAGAAACAATAATGAACGATGAAGCATAAAAACACTCACCAGCCGATGTCGATCCTGTCGATCTGCTCCTTCGCCGCCGGCGGCGGAAACTCGCTCACCCTCGGAACCTAAACACGACTAATTGCCGCGCGCGTTAATTAGTCGTCACTCGTCACTCGGCACTTGACGCGTGTAAATAACGCGAACGCGACGATACTTCGTCCGTCAGTCCCGCGGAGCACCAGCGTCTCGCATAAAACCTCGAAAAGCTCGAAAGAAAGCATATAACGGCGGTAGAAGCAACATGACGGCGCAGCACCGATCCACGTCGCGCAAACGACTACGAAACTGAAATCTCGCTTCATCCGTCACTCTCAACATCGTCGACACTACCGCACTTATCTTCGACAAGTGCAATTAGCGTAATGAATAACCCGATGAAAAAAAGCGATCTGATTGCTTTCGACGGCGCGGAAGAGAACGCGCGGCTCGATTCAAAGCGACGAGACGCGACGGTTAATGGCGGACGCGCGCGCTAAAGGCCATCACACATAAAATTCCGTAAGGACGTAAAACGTAACAGTAAGGAAATCAACCAATCCCAATTCAGTATTTGGCTCTCCGTAGCCCCACCACTGCCAAATACTAAATTGGGATTGGTCGATTTCCTTACTGTTGCGTTTTACGTTCTTACGGAATTTTATGTGTGATGGCCTTAAGCTGGCGCATTACGATAATCACACTTTCCGTCGCCACCCTGCCGACACTGCCGACACTCCCGACACTCGTTTGAGAGACGCGAATGCACGTTTGAAAATCTTCGGGCGAAGAGCGTGAGAACGCGGAACCGCGCGATCCCGTTTCGAGCGGCGAAACGACGCGACGCGTGCCGACGGGGAAGCAACGCGATCGGCGACGTTGGATTAAGGCTATAACACACGAATTTCCGTAAGATGTAACAGTAAGATTCAACCAATCGCGTTGCTTAATTCTTACTGT
>VBVR01000120.1:0-35743 GCA_011638315.1 Tetramorium parvispinum | reverse complement strand
ACTGTTATGGTTATGTACGGTTGAATTAAGCAATGCGATTGGTTGAATCTTACTGTTACATCTTACGGAAATTCGTGTGTCATAGCCTTTACCGCAATAATGCCTCGACGCGTCGTTATGGATACACTGTATAACTATTTCACTTTTATTTTACTTTATATAACTATGTCGCGACGATCCCCGTCGGCGCCCGATTCCTTACTGCGCTCGTTCGCGCGCAATTATAGACGTAGCACAGGACTTTCCATAAAATGATTCGCGCGATTCGATTATGAGCGAATCGCGTTAGCCGATTGGGACGGACGGTCGAATCGAGCAACGCGATTGGTCAAAACCTTACTGTCATTGGTCCGGAATTTGTGCGCTATTTAGCCTTTTTCCGTACTCCACGCGGAGTTTTGGGGAAAGGGGTGGGGAGAAAATGGGGACTTCCCGGAATCGGCTCGCGTCTCGAGGC
This sequence comes from Tetramorium parvispinum, assembly GCA_011638315.1. NCBI lineage: Eukaryota > Metazoa > Arthropoda > Insecta > Hymenoptera > Formicidae > Tetramorium > Tetramorium parvispinum. The sequence goes on along the minus strand of VBVR01000120.1, from coordinate 35,286 downwards.
TCGACTACGAGTATCAAAACAAACATTTTTTTAGAAACTGCCCGCTCGCAGGTGCAGCCAAGCGGGGAGTCTATTAGAAAGAAAAAAAATTACGTTTCTTTTAACTGTCTCCTTCCTTTCTCGCGCGTTTTTATGCTGCAGAAAGTTTTAATATGCAGCGGGAAAAGTTTAGCGGAAGTGATGGGGAGAAAGTGACTTCTTGACGAACATTTTTCGATTTTAATAAAGAAATAGGGAAACTGTTTAAAAGGTAAAGTAAAAAATTATTTTTAAAAGCAAAAAATAGCAAATAATTAGCAAGTAATGTTCATGTCTTACTGGTTACGTTCTGATAATTCGACTCAGATAGCTTAACACCTGTACCTGTATATTATCGGCTGAGCCAAACCATCAGAACGTAACCTGTAAAACATGAAAATTATTTATTAATTTTTTGCTACTTTTGCTTTACTTTTTAAAACGTTACAAGAGGCACGTTAGCTTAATATCAAGTTATCGAGAGAATTGTAATAATTTCTTTTCGTTAAATATAGCTTGCCGGCATATATTTCTAAATAAGCGAATTACTTTTTAAATTCGATTGATATTACGCATTATGATAATAGAAATCTGTTACGATAACCTATCGTTTGTGAGCTTTGTGAGCGAGAATAATCTCGCAGTGCGAAATGAAGCAAGCATAAGAACTAATTAGTATCGCGGAAAAACGTCGCTTTGGACGTTTCATTTAATTTCTTTTATTACGGATTTTTCTAAGTCTATATCTTAAAAATAAACTAGCTAAATAATTTAATGTTCTTTTTATTCTCGCAAGAGGTACGAAAATCGCTTTGTTGAAGCTCAATTCAATTCGTTGGCAGTGCTATATGACTTCCGTACGTATCGGTAGATAATTATGGTTTTAATTAAAATGCAACGCACCGCCGTCGAGGCCGATACATCGCTCTCTTTTCATCATGGATAAATCAGGAATTTTATGGGCGAATAATTAAGGGCCACTCTGTCGAATGCGCGCTGCGATAATAAATCATGTATAATCGAATTTTTCGCCGGACGTCACGTTAATTAGAATGTAAATTTCAGAGATTGATTTCCCGCACCATCAGATACCTGCAAACGAAACATACGCACCTAACTTAAGTTAAACTAACAAATATGAATTATTCTAAATCATAAAATGTCAAGGCTTAAACAGGGAAGCGAAAAGATGATAATATTCTTATGCAAGCAGCTTTTTTAATTCTTAATTAGAATCATTAATTTAATACGAATAATATCATGATTATTATTAATTATCAATGATACTACATTATATATTTTATGTTGCCTTACATTTGATCTAAACTTGATTCAAACAATAGAAGTATTTAAATATAAAAATACTATATTATATAAAAAATATTAACAAAGTCGCAATTTTTACAAACTCCGTAATCAGATTTGATTATATGTACTATTGCATGTATATGTACGTGATTAGTAAATAAATATATATTGGACTATGCTATTAATTTTTTCTGAATTGCATTACAGGTTAAAGTACTCTTCCTATTTTGGCTACCTCGCGTACTCGGTATGTCTAGGCCAGCAACAGACGAAGACAAGGAGGTACAAAAGTCTCAGAAGCCATCTCCAGTCACGGGTAAAATAATTTCAAGTCGTAGAAATGTCAAAATATTGATAAGTTGTACATTTGAATCACCGATCACAGCATTATTTCTGCTTTTACATTTGAGTCACTCGCACAACATGATGTATTTATTTATTAATAATTGCATGTTTAATTTCTCAGTAGCCTCTTTGAATTAAATTAACAACTTTTTCTTGGTCAGGTGCGAGCAAGTCATACGGCGATCTGGAGCTGCATCAGAGGAGTAGTAAGTCCCTCTTGGCGAACGTCCTGGACCTGGATGACAATGCGCTGGCGTCTCACAACAATTTGCTGAACAATGTGTACAGCACACCGGGACCTCATCACGCGCACGCGATGATGACGCCGGGTCACGGCCACAGTCACATGCACACGACGCCCCATCATCATCATAGCCACGCACCCACGACGCCGCACCATCAACACGCGACGCCGCTGCCGCATTCGTCGTACCCCGGCCATCAAATCTCGCATACGCCGCATCATCATCCACATCCGCAAGACGCGCCAGCGCCGCAGGTCGAGACGATACTTCAGAATGCGTGCTTCTGCGCCCGTTACGAGCTTGTGCTAATTTTGAAGGAGATTAAGGTGAGGATCTAATTCGGCAATTGGAAAAATAATCTGAAAGAGCCTCGGATTTTTCTTCGATGTTTTTAGAGCCGTTAAATATTTAACTTTAAGATCCTAAGATCCTTCTAAATTCTGAAAGTTTCAAAATCATAGGGTTGCAAGGTTCTTTGAACTCAAAGGTTTCAAGCTAGGATTCAGAGATCTTAAAGTTTCAAGATACCTAAAATCCAATGGTTCGGAAGTCCCAAGATTGGAAATCCTCAATGTGTTTAAACCCCAAGATGCAATGTTTCAAGCTCCTAAAAGTAACAAAGTTCGAAGATTCAAATCGAAAACCTCACGTCTGAAACTTTGAAACGACGAAGAAATAAAAAAAAATCGATGTCAGTTCTCGAATCTTTTTCTTTTTTTCTTTTTTTTTTTTAGAAATCAACCGATACAGCTTTGATGAAATGACAATCTTGTTTTAGATAATAACAAATCAACTGAAGAGCGAGGATGAGAACACGAAGATCACGAACGATTGGAAGTTCGCGGCGATGGTGATCGATAGGATGTGCCTAATCATTTTTACTCTGTTCACTATCATCGCTACCATCACCGTCCTGCTGTCAGCGCCGCATATTATCGTCACGTGATTCAAAAAAGCCAGTCTGCCGCCGGTGGTTCCGGGGCCGACGAGGATTGCGTGCCGGGCGCCGGCGTTGACGGACGCCGCTCGCGATGCTCTAACCGAGCGTCCGCCCTTAACCGGTCTCCGGACCGGGTTTAAGGGTGTTCATCTTCGGATTCGCACGCCGCTTCGTTTCGGAGACCTGCGCGTTAGGAAGAAAGCAATACGGGGAGTAACTTCGTTTCTTTATGATATACATAATAATACCAGTAAAAATGAAAATAATAACACTATCGATAATGAGAATAACGATAATAGTATTAATAATAATTACGTAATAGTAACGGTAAAACTTTATCGTATAATTATCCCACAAGGACGCCTTAGCGAAACACGTTGACACACCGTTTATAATGGCGCGAGCACACGCGTGAAAAACGAAGGACATGTTACACAGGGACACGCGGGGATGGAGCATACGCGGGGAACACGTACACTAGTTTGTTACACGCATCCCTGAGAGCAGTCGATGTGACGAACACTTTGTACAGTCGAGACGGTACATTTTATCGAACGAGTCAAATAATTAGTTCTATAAAAGATCCAATTACGAATTTTCATAGAGATAAGTAATCGATCGAATCAAGATGAGAGTGATTCGACTCTGTCCTTCGCGACTACTACTTGGGGATGTACCACACATACACGTACATACACACACGCACGTAACATCATGCGCGAGCGATAATACGCATGGAACCGTGATTTGCCAATGAGTTAAAAATACTTTTCTGCGGCCCAAGGTTAGTACGATATAGAAATCTTCGAATGTACCCGAGGATCAGTATTGCTAGGTTTAAGAGACTCTTCCGGCAGTCCAGACAAGTTTCGTAACGTTTCTACGAATCCGCATAAAAATTCGAGAATCCCCAAAAGCAGAAATTTTGAAAAATATAAATTTCAAAGAATATAAAATTAAACTACAAATGAAGAATATGCATATATAGTAGTGTGCTCATAAAAAAAAAAACGCTGATATAAAATCAAAGTTTTTCAAGTGTGACTGAGATTCTCGAGAATACGTAAACTGTAATATCCAAAAGAAATTCGGGAATTACTATTCGTCAGTCGATATTGGTCCTTGTCCATGATGAGAAAAGAAGCGCTCATGAGTGCCGGCGACGGATCCTTTTTGTCCGTACCAAATGAAAGGGGAAATAAAAAAAAAAGAAAATCGGCAGAGATGGATAAAAAGGACGAAGCAGGACAAGGGTTGGGCTTTAAAGGTAAAACGCACAGGTTACACTCTCAGAATACACACGATGAACTGCCAAGGTGATTCAAATAATGCCAGTGAATTTTTCTTATCCGTATCATTAGTATGTAAAAATCGACGACGACTTAATAAACGGGGGATTTGTATTACGATTTAAGTGGCATAAAATACTCTCTCGAGTAGGTCGCGAGAGAGAGAGAGAGAGAGACCTGAAGGACACTACGGAAGGATGCAGAAATTGGAAGCGAAAGAAAAATGCGTAGGATGGTTGTGATTGTTCGATAACTTCCGCTGTAACAAATTCAGTTTCGAACAATGTAACTTTCTTTCATGTCCGCAAGTTCGAGCTGTTTTGTCATTAATCCGCATTCTCGTCGCGCATTTAGTTAAATTTTCTGATTCCTGCTTTGCATCGGGATCATGTAAATACGAGCTCCATATTGAACGTGTGTATTAGCACATTAAACGGCTCTATATTTCGCGAATCAGACAACTAACTTTTCAAGCTGACTGTCGGAGTTTCATATAAATTGAGAATCGGACAGCCGGAAATCTCGTATTTTTTAATTCCAAGTTTTGAATTTCAAGCAAAACAGATATATTTTCTGCTGGATGTGTGCCGAGAAAACGGATCGTTATTTCTTACATCGCATATAAAACGCGGGCATACGCAGACGTACTTACATTTTGTAGTATGTATACTCGCGTACGTTTTATTGTCTGATGCATCAATCTCTTTCCTTCTCTGTAACGATACCATTACAGAAATCGTTATCGCGACAGCACTGTAACTTCTTTCCGACATTTGAAAGGCGTTTCGGGGAGTAAAAGCTGGAAAAAAGCGTGGGCTTCTACTTCTTTTCTATTAGAAAAGAAAATTATAACTTCAAGGAAAGATGTAACTTCAATGTCTCCCGTTCTGTTATCTACAGAAACACTGCGGCATATTTCCACTGATTATCGGCAACTATATTAAAATTGAATATACTATACTATGTATAAATTAACGTTACAATACTAATCACTACGATCAACGAGTGGGTTGGTGATCACGATAAATTTTTTTTATTCGTAAAAAAAACGATACGGAGATCATGACTTCACTTTCGAGTACATTCAAGAAATTAACACTTGTTACGTTTCTCTGCTACTTCACGAGCCGCTCGAGAGTGTGGTAGAAAATCGCGGAAGCGACGGAGTCGATTAGTCACGCTAGAAGGAAGAAATAGCAACGTGGGATGGCGACCGATAAAAAAAAGAAGTTGCTCTTGCTCACGGACAGACTCGTAGGCGGAGACGTCGTCTCGACGAGACATCAGGTAGACGAAATTGTATCGTACAGTTTTCGGCCATCGGCGCGACAACCAATCACGTTATCTTTTAAATACTATTAAAGATTATTAAAGTAATGAATCGTTGTTGATCATGTTGTATCATGGACTGGATTACGCGTAGAAATACAGTAAGGATACGATGTTTTTTGATCTCTAGTGCGCGGAAACGGTAAGAGGAAAAGAAATAAACAGATTAACGTCGAAATATTCATATTAAACTCATAAGAGAGATAGAAATTTTTAGACGAGAAATGCGATTAATCACTATAAGTGTCAAATAGTTAAGGAGAAATCAAGGAAATGATTCGTAAAAAAAAAAGGAATAAACAATGTAGTTCGAGACATCGACGTTTTAATGCCGATACGATTGCCCTTTATGCGATAAAAATTAATAATCGGCTCGATTAGCCTTTAATCGACTTGGCGAGATAATGACGTTGCGCCTGGTCTTATGAACCAAATATATGCTGAACTGATCTAGTACTTTAGAACTAGAACAATTAATGCTACACATCGCGCTTTGGAAGTAGGAAGAAGGAAAATCACAAAGTTATACTTAGAAAGGGATATATCTGATAATTTGTAATATATGTAATTTGAAATATACTCATTTTCCAATCCTTTAACTTTGAAAGAATCATTTCTTTTAAATTATATTTTTACATATAGATATTTATAATTCCTCAAAAAAACTTTAAGTTTTCACGTTTATTTTTCTCGATATACAAAAGATAGAATAAGCTCAAACATTATGGACAAAGAACTATCTTTTATCTATCGTTTATCTTCCTACTTCCAGATTACAAGTGCCATTGATTATATCATTTCCAAAGAAATTAATAATGTAAAATAACGGTTTCTTAATGCCTTTGCAATTTTTGTCATTTGTAAGACGTCTGATCCCATCCGTTTTCTTTCTTAATGTGCGTTTGCTGTAGTTCAAGTTGGTGGAAAGAAATTAGCAATGTCGTTTTCATTACGGTAAGAATATATCATCTGTTTTTACATATAGAATAAAAAGAGAAATATAAGTGGACTTCATGTCTTGTTTTACCCATACGAGAGCCTTTTTTCAAATTAATAAATGTTTTGAAAATTACAACACAAAGAAACTATTCCTAATATAATTTTTTCAAATTTATGATCAGTAATTGGACAATTACCGAAGATAATTATGTCAAATTATTTTAAAACATTAGAGGAGAATAATTTTTCACTTTTTTTAATGAAGCCTTTGCTTATTCGAATTTAACCGCGATTGTTATCGCAAAATGTAATAAGCGTATCAAATTGATTGTGGTTAATTATATCGCAAATATAAAAAATTAATTTAGAAGCGTTGTATGGTTTTACGGCGTTTATGGATTACGAGTCCTAGAACATTACGGGTATCAAAAAAATCATATTAGCGAAAAAACGCGTGATCTTAATGTAATCGAAGTTTAATGATTAGATAGAAAAAAAATAATACGTACGCGATACTATACGACTATACTTATTATAATTATATTTATAAATGTGCATTATCACATATCGCATATTGAAATTCACATTGAAGACAGAAAATTGCTCACTGTAATTTGTCGCTAATAATTGCTAACTTATTTTCCAATAAATTAATAAGCACACGTACTACCGCAAGCGATGAGAAAAACAAGCAATCTTTTTTTTTGTGGAAGTAACTAAAGTTTCTTCACGACGAAACTAATGTTAACGAAAAAATGCGAGATTTTCGGTATCATAGGATAGTTTGCCTCTAAGGAGGAAATGATTTTAAAAGTATTTGGTTTATATAAAAAAAATTACAATACATTTATAGATAAACGACAGTTATTAAAAACTGAAACTCATAATTAAATAAAGTAACTCTAATATATCGGACGTCTGAAATGCTCCTATATACGAAATCTCTTTCTCGTGAAGACGCAAACTAATTTTGTGGTATATGAAACTCAAACGCTCACGGTTATGCAAATATTACATCTTCTAATATAGACTTTATATTCTGCGATTTCCGCGACAAGAAATCGTAAGGAGAATTATTGCCATGAAAGATTCTTGCTGAGAGGTTTTCAAACTAAATTCGTGTAAAAGTGAATTTTAAATTCAGGTGAACCGTGATACGTACTTCACACGAAAAGTTTCCACCTCCTTGAACTCGATATGAACTGTATTCCGAAGATAACGCAGCAAACGTACTTGAACGTGGTATGACCCGCCGCTTTCATAACTGAAAATAATAATTATAAATTATAATGAATTGTCATAAACCTCGATAGACTTATCGAGTAACAAAGATATGTAAAATTAAAAGTTTTTGTTGTTCAATTTATTCTTATTTAATTTTAATAATAAAATACGTGTATATAGAAATCTTCAGTTCAAATTTTCATTATTTTTGAATAATATAAATTTGCATAAAACACACGGGATTCAAGGGATGAATTTAAAACTAGTAATTGTTTTCCGTCTTAATTTGTAAAAATTAGACGAGAGCGGCGGCAGATAATGAAATTTCCGTACAAATTGAACATTTAAGCGAATGACGGTATAAAGAAAAAAGATAGAGAAATTGAGAGAGAAGGAGTAAGATAAGCGGCATTAACGTGACTTGCGCCTTTAAAACCGACAACTCAGCTTAATATGCGCAGGGCTGTTACATAAACTGTAATCTTGTAATAAAGAAGAAATAATAATAACGATAACATTAGTAATAACGATTAACGGTAACGATAAATGATATAATTATTACTATTAATAATAACAATAATAATATTAAACCGTATTAGCTATGAGACTCTTCGCCAGTGTACGAAATGTTGAAATCTCCTTTCTACGACGTTGATATACAATTAAGTCGACTTCCGATCGCGAATCGAATCGTTCCCAATTAAAGAGTAGTTGTGGCGGACAGAGAGAAAGAAGGAAAAAAAATAAATATACGAGTTAACTAAACGAAGGTTGATAGGCTTATAGGATAACGTAGTAGCACAGAGATGTACAGGGTGAAGAAAAGAAAATTCGGCGGAGAGATAAGGGATTTTTCGAACGTCTTGTCCATCAATTGTCAAGCAAGAAACAACGGAAATAAGATCGAAAGCAGAGATCAAATCGTTATCCTTAGGACGCCATTTCCAATTTGGGATCCAACAATCTAATCCAATTTCGAAATTTGACGATGAGTCTCGTTTCATTAAGCCGACGCAGCACTTCCGCCGTGACGTGGAAATTAACCCGTTATACCCAAGCGTAAATTTTTTTTTTCAGTTTTTCAGAAATCCTTAAGTAAAGCATCCCCGTATTTCCGATATACGGGCTATAACGAGTTAAGTCGTATGCGAGTTTCATAGCACTTTTAGTCCGTTTCACTCGACTATTAATTATTCAAGCGTTTTAAGAACTTTACCTAAGGACTACCGATAGAGATAATTACGATTGCTCATCGATTATGCCTGTCGTTTAAGTGTCAAGACAATCCCCCGATGACTCCAAGCGGCTGACGACGAAAACTATACTTCTTGATATATGTAATACTACCTCTAATTAACGCGAGAGTATCGATGGCATTCTGTCCGTCGAGTGTAATTTATCGTAAGGTCTATTATACTATAGCATGCCAAAGTCTTCCGCCATTAGTCGCCTAGTGTAGCTGACGAGTTTTCTCGGTTGCAAAGTTTTCGCGAGACCGTCGCCGTAAAGATCGTCGAGTGCTCGCGTGAACTGATCCCGTTTGCATCAATATCGCTCAAGGGGATGTAATCAAGGCTTCTTGCAACTGCTCGCGGCTGTTCAGCGTTAGTAGCTCGCTGTAATGTAAGTAGTTAAAGTTCTAGCGACAAACTCTACACTCGTAGATCTAGCACTGAAACTAGCTGCACGACGGAAAGCGAAAGGCGAAAGGCGAAATGAGACGAGATCATCGAGATTTATTCAAATAACTCTCCCCGCAGGGGAGAGTCGATCGTACAATTTCATCTATAAGCAGATCATCTATAAGATGCGGACTTATGTATCTCGTGCATTTTGCATGAATTTGCCGTAATCGAGTAACTGGGGATTCAACAAAATAATTTGATCGAATGGAACTCGTGACACTTAAAAGTCAACATAAAATTACTGGCTCACTGATAATTACGCGATTGATATATTTCACGATTTACTCGATCCGATGATGATCGGATCGACTATCGAGCAGGGCGTTTTCTCAAACGCGCGAAGCTGCAATTTGTGCTGATTTTTGGAGACAGTGTGAATTTTTCATAATAAATTATTCACACGCATGCTTTCGCTAGAGAGTGACTTGGAGAAGTGACACTAGAAGAAATGCTTATCATTAATCTTCGTTAGAGTCAGAGTGCAGGGACCGAAGCGCCGAAGCTACGAAGAAAATAGAGACAATTACGCTTTTCACTTTTTAAATAGCTTGTCTGACTTTGAAGACAACCGCTTTGGATTGGTGGTAGACGTTCGGAAGATCAACGATCCCTCGCCCGTTCTTATTAGATCGCTCTTTATACATACATGTATATAGCATATATACATGTAATATATGTTATACATACACGACAGAGGTTTAATTATATCGACAACACGTAGCATGTAAATCGTTGCTCGCGCTCAGCCCCGTTGTTAAATTAAGCGAAACGAGATATCGTCCGCGTAGGCTATTGCTGCTCGTTATATGAATCGCGTCGTTCTGCTTATCGATCACTGCATTAAATTCTTACAGTAAATTTTTACGCGTAAAGAGAAGTGACTTGCGACAAGGAGCGAGGACGAAACGATTGCCGTAAAATAATAATGCTACTACAAAAATGTTACCGCGTTATCAAAAACTATCACAGATATGTGTCCTGAATCCCACAAAAATGGTACAAATACCGCGGCGGTGTTGCAAGCAATTGCTATACAGATCGAATAAAACACAATAGTAGACTAACAGTCGACACAAAGGGCATTCTTCCGATATTCTTCTGATTGGAAAGCCCATTCAATCTCGGGCTAAATCGCTCTTGATGGAACAATCGTATGGAAATATAGAACTCGCTATAAAACTGTGCCATCGTTCGATGGCTCGTGGAGCCATCACGGCGGAAAGCAAAACGACGCTTTTCGCACGCAGCGACGCGGATTTCGAGTGTCACGTTATCGTCATCAAATCGTTTTGCCGGCGCGGCTCGGAGCAAGGTTTGCGTGTAAATTCCATTGTGCCATTGTTTGTAAAGCATTACAATGATCAATCACCCGGGTTGACCGGTCGATTAACGCGGGCAGGCGAAAGCGAGAAAATCAGGTAGAAAAGGAGTAATTAAGATATGCTCGTGCGCGTATCTCTTTTTACAACGGTGGCGAATTAATTAATTAGACTAACTGATTAGGTGAAGCGTAAGTTCAAGTGCCAAATTTTTAGCTAATCCTTAAAGCGTAAACGAGCGCACTGTGGAGCAAACGTATACGCGATAGGGTTGAATAGGAATGTAATTAACGTGAGGGAGATCAACGGCAGCGCGGAAGTAACAAGTAAAATCGACTACGAATTAATTTGTTATGAGAATTGAAGAAAATCTCCGAAATAATTCCGCGTATTATAGATTTTAAAAAAGGATTCTTTCGTTGTTATATTAATTTACTAAACCGGATCCTGAAGAAAATCAAGACATCCTTTGTTACTCTTTCAATAAGTTCCTCGAAATAAAATAAATATGATATAAAAAACAAATAATTTATTAATGTCTGAAAAGTATTATATAATAATATCAATTTGGAAAACAATCTCTAAAACATGTACAAAACGTTTGCAAGTATAAAGGAAAGCATGATTTTTTTTCTTTAATACAATTTTACCTTTCTTTCAAATAAAAACCGTATGTTTACAAATGCCATATCATTCGTAGCTTTATTGAAATCGCGGACGAAAGAGAAAACAAAATTATGAGTCTAAGTCGAGCGAGTATTACACATTTTGCGTCAGAATTCCATGATAAATGAGATGGACAGGGAAAAAAAATTTATAAAAAGAACAGAGATAAGAAAAAACGCGTCACAGCCAACTGAATATAAAAATGAATTTTTACAAAAGCAAAAGTGCACACAGTTATTTCCAGCAGGCAATATTTATTTCTTTCCGTTTTAAATCCTCGCTCAGCTAACTCACCACGTGTGATTTTACAGAAAGCTGCGTTGCCCTATCAAAAAATGAAAAAAAAGAACGAATTTAAAAAAAGAAGGAAAAAGTGGAAACGAGAATTCGCGTCGGGTGATTAGCGAAATAGCGAGGAAGAAATATAATTTTTAAATTACCGCAAAAGAATAAATAATAATAAACAAATAAATAAATAAAAGCGAAACTATTAAGCACATGTACCACTAAACATAAACTATATATATTTAAACTATTGAATGCTAAAGTCATATTCGTAATAATGAATAAAAGAAAATGGTTAATAATCGATTAACTGAATATTAAAGCTAGCCTGTAATCAATAGCGACGTAGTTATACTTTGACAGTAATTATAGGGGTGATTCAAAGGTAGTCTATTAGCAGTTAGGGTCGAACTTTATCGAGATCACTTTCTCTCTAAACTAACAATGAAAAAAAAGATGAAGTTACAACTTAATTATCTCTCGATGCTAACCTATTGAATTTAAAGAACGTTAAAAGCCGCGCTGATGCGATTTCAGAAAACCAAACTATGTAGAGCGCGATCTAACTCTCTTCATTACCTACCTATATCTTTATTCCTTATGTACTTTAAAGAAAGAAAGAAATCGCCTCGTATTGTCCACCAGTCATTAAGATCGATAATTAAAGTGCGCGTTATCGATCGCCATCGAGAAATGCGAGGAAGTAAGGGCGAGAATAAAAAAAAAATGTTACTGTTTCCATAGACCCTGGTGGGACGATGCAATTGAACTGAACTCACCCGATCTCACTTGACTTTTAATTATGCCTCCGATAACAGCTTGGTCCGATAATAGTAAATCCATACCGGAGGAGATATAAGAGAGCGTGAATAAAAATTTGTTATATTTCTACGCTGGGCTCCTTTTCGAGGCAACGTTGATCGATATGAGAATCCCTGTTAACTGGTGAGCACTGTAATCGCCACATTGTAATATTATTAACATTATTACGTTATTATGAAATTGTTGAAATAAATGAAATGAAAATAAACGTCTTCCATTTCCCCCTCTTTTCTTTTGATTATACACGAGCACTTAATTACAATGAAATTAGTTTTTAGCATAATGTGAAAGAGAATATTTTTCTTCAACGCTTCATTTACAGACTTGCAATTCTTGGAATATTACGCTGCAAAGTGCAATCATGATATTAGTCAAGACATATAGTGAACGTAAAGGTATAAAATTCCATGAGTTTTATTGATGCATTATTTCATTATAAAAAGGGCTACTTAACTTCTATATGTTAAATTTCTCTTTTACCTACCAACATACAGTAATGCACGAATATATAATTACTATATTATTTATCATGCATAATAAAGTACAAACTTTTCGATTCAACAATTTTCGGATTTTTGTTTTATGCGCAAAGTAAACTATAATACATATTCTGATCGTCTTCCTTTCCACAATAGATAAAAGACACATGGGTAGAAGTGTATAATCTCGTTTATTGTTGTTGTTCATGATAAGTCGCGTCCAATAAATTACACGAAATCTATTGACATGAGGGATGGATCAAAACGGAATATGTCAGTATTCTTGGTTTCTAAATTTTAATTATTGTATTTCTTTCCAGGAAGACACGATATGCGCTATTAATAAATAACGGCGTTATATAACGATAAAATATTATCGCTAAATCTGGATACAAAAATTTTTCTTTAGTAAACTACGTTGCCACAAAAATTTGTTTTTAATAACCAAACTTATAGTAAGTTAGATAAAATTTATAAGTAAATGTTTTGAAATCGATTTACAAAAGAGGAAAGAAAAAGCCTAAAGAGAGAAAAAAACCTGTATTAAATTTCTTTTAAAAACAAAATAAACCTATGTTTCATATATCTAAAGCTAAGATTAATGTAAGTAATTAAATTATAAATAAGGAGGTTTTTCCTTTCTGGGATTCTACGTTCTCCCATGCTGTTATCAAGTGTCTTCAAGTAAGTCTAAAATTATTTTACTATTTACTTTAATAAACGCAACGGTCGGCTTATATAACAACAGATTTAAATGCATTTAAAAAAACACAATTCACAACAATTATAACATTAACATTAACTTCGTAAAACGGGATAGCTACTAATGCATGCAATGATGCCGCTTACTACATTAAAAAATTCTGCTAGGTAGATCAATTAACAATCGACGTAATCGAATAAATCGTTACAATCTTTAGCAAACTGTAAACCTAGAGAAATTTATAAATATTATAAATTTTTTAATATTAACACACCGAGAGATATTGTAAGAAGTTACATGAAATTATAAAGAAATATAAGAGACTCCGTTTTCGGTTGTTTTACTGTTCATAACAAAATCCTCGATATCCAACAGCAAACTTCTCTCGGATTGAACGTTCTTTATTAAATAAACCTTGACCGTTTAACAGTCTCTCTGTACAATATATACGGTAAGCATGGCTATGGTGTTCTATTAGCGCAGTTCTATTAACGCACGGCGTTCTTATGACGAAGAATCATGCTTCCTAATATACGTATAATTATTGGCATATAAAAAAATAGCTCACATTCTCATTTCATATTTGTAACTAAGCATGGTTATTTGTTTTTAATTCTTTTAATTACTCTTTATTCTTAAGTGACAATAAACTGAGAATGAAAGCTTTCTAAGTGCATGTTTATAAAGTAAGATAGAGACACTTGTTAATATAATTGGGAAAAAATTATCATTAAAAATAATTAAAAAAGACGCGTAAATAATGTCTACATATTTTAAATAATGTATTGAATAATATTCAGTATTGCTTACACATACGTAGATATTTTGTGTAAATATGCGATATGAGAGTATGAGCTATTCTTTTAGGAAAGCCAATTGAGTCAAAGTACACTCACAATTTTTGTTTGCAGCCAGTAAAGATATATAATCGATTTTCTTTCCTGGCTAGATTCATGTATGTTTCAGAAATGATTGTTAAGGATACTTTGATTAGACTGGCCTTCCGAATCTCCCGAAGGTCATTGATTAGATACGAACGTGTATCCCTTCGTAATTATTTTAATTCACAACGTCTGATGTTCGCGTGAAATTCGTTACTACGAGTTCGTTCGTATGTCTGACGAACGTGATTAAGATCGTCGCAATTCTATCAATATTTATGATCAGCGTCATACGACGAATATCAATGCGACATCGACTAAATTACGATGTAACGATTTGCACGATTATTATCAAAATTATTTCAAATTTATATCTAAAACATTATCGCGATTGATTCTGCGTGATCATCCGCATATGAATGTACGTCATAAAGAACGTTTCGATCTTATCTTATATGGAGATTTATAACTTTGATATCGAGAATTTGATCGATTTGGTTGAAGCTGATCGCTAAAATTATCGATTGATTAAATATATAACTGTTTTCTTTCACACGTTTAACACTAACGTATATAGACGTCAAACGCGCATATACATATAGCGTATATAATAGTAACTTAAACATAAAAGAGAAAAACTAGATTAAATGCATTAATAAATTAAAATGAAATTATAGTCCTAGAAAAATACGCGATGATTTTATATATTTTTTAATGTTAAACGTGAATTCCTGTAAATTTGAGTTATTTTACGATAAATAATGTTCTTGTTTTATATATTTCTCTAACTTACCAGACTATTGGATTATTTGTATTCTAATTAAGAGATATCGATAAGTTGACTAAACAGGTTTGTGCGTACCATTGTTATATTAATATATTACAGTAATTTTGCCAAAGTACTATTAACTAATTCCGTATTTTTTCTTGATACGATATACAACGCTACACAAGCGGATTTCATCGTTTAACATTAAGTGTGTTACGTAATAACTACACTTTTAAACGGGCGCAATCATGGTATTTCCAACAATACTCATAATCACTCTATAAAATATCATATGAAATGGTACGTTCGAAATTAAAATGATAAACAAATGAATTATAAATCAAATTCTTTCTATCAAACATTTACCTAATTCTAATTCATATAATTATTAAAGTTCTCTTCAATATAACATCGTTTAAACAAATTCTCCTAACTTTAAACAAGTTCCTTATTTTTAAAATTGTAGTAATAAAGAGAATCTTGCCTAACTAACAAAATATATTATCTTACAAAAATTATAAAGTTGGCAAATAACATGTTATATGGCTTCTGTTTAAAAACTTTGGAAATACCTATTTTTTTTTCAATAAAAGAAGAATTTGAGAACTATTCGATAGTCGTTTCGTAAATCCTTTGTCTAAGCGCGTCGCAATGGAGCTACCGGAAGTTAATGGCATCGGGGAAGACAATAATCGCAGAGGCAGCCATGATTAACACTAGTGGAACTATTATCTACATAATGTATGCCATTTCGATCGCTCGAGTTTCATCGTTGAGAGAGCTTACAAATCGGATTTTATAATTTTACAAAACCGTAACATACGCACAATGGCAGAAGATTGCATCGAGACTTTCGTTAGTAAATAAATTTATACCTCGCATGAGATTTCATAAAAATCTGTAAGTACAAAAAATAATTATTTGTTTGAGAATATTTTAAATGACCATTTGATTTGCAAGCGTTTTACGCTTATAATTGAAATGGCAAAATCACATGGTATTATGAAATTGTTTTCGAAGGAGACGAAATGAGAACGGTCGTAATGATGGCATATTATTTGTGATTGCGCTTCGTTGGGGCGAATCGGATTATTTTCCGCGATAAATTTCTATAATACGATCCTGGTCCACATACTCGAAAATATGAGGTGCGTCCATTAGGATCCCGACAGTACCCGCGGTCGTCACTATAAAGAATATATAAAGTTGCAGTCGATCGATCACCATTGCGACATATTTCCAATCCTCCCTTGTCTGTAAGAGAGAGATATCGGGAAAAGAGTATATAAAAAAAGCCGTTAAATATTATCGAAGAGCTTTATATTTGCGTGAAAAGATCACGAGGCTCTCACCTGTATATACAAGTCCTCGTTCCTGAGATGCTCCGCTATGAACTCGACGGCCTCAGTGGCCTTGCTGGCTTCTGGGCTGAGCAACACCGAATCCGAACTCTCGGATCCTCTTCTATCACCCATGCCCTCCCCTCCTCCAGCACCGCTGGAGCTGCTCGTGGTGTGGTGAACCTTACGATTAATCTTACAATTTGGATGATGCAAATCGGACAACTCCATCACCTCCATTTTCGATTTCGCCAGGGAAGCTGGCAAATGCTTCGGCACTTCGGTCGGACTCCCCGAGTATGTGGAAGCTGGCAGTGTTACGTTTGGTATTTCCATCATCCATCTAAATGAAATAATACTCGTTTATTAGGTAATATTTGCTAGAAATAAACAAGAAATTTTTACAATGCTTCAATAGTACGTTTTAAAATCAGTATTATGTCTATAATCTTTATGTCGAATTAATTTTATCTCGGTTTATTGATAAGTGTATTAAAATTTCTGGTTATTGAGTGCATTATTACAAATATTCTGTTTAATAATAGCTTTTAGAAAAAAATTCATACCTCAACCGTGTCTTCTTTGGTCGTTTCATGAACAAGATCGCTGGCAGATATTTAAGGAAGATCTTGCGTATGAGTTGAGGCATTCTGTGGGTCCTCGGTCCGCGGAAGTTCCAATTGATGATGATCACAGTCACGAGGATACTAACAGTATTCATGATGAAAGTAAAGAGCAGATATTTGGCTATTAATGGCAGCACTAGCGAGGTTGGTGGCAAAATTTTGCTGACCAGTAGGAGGAACACAACCAGTGATAGAAGAATACTAATGCCCAAAGTGACTTTCTCACCGGCCTCCGCCGGAAGGTAGAAAACGAGTACGCAGAGGAAGGAGATCAGAACTGTCGGCAGTATCAAGTTCACCGTGTAGAAAAGAGTCTTCCTGCAAAAAACAAATACGAATGTTTTCAACTCAGTAATGTAGGATTATTATGAAATTAAAGTCTTGCGGTATAATATTAATTATAAAAGCTATGATCAATATTAAAGGTGAAATTAGTAAAGATTGATAGTAAAGAACGCACCTACGGATAATTATATAGAAAGTGATGTCCGTCTCTGTGGGAAAATCACCCTGGTAGACATTGAGATACGCCGGCACGCTGATAATGTCCCATGTACCGCTCTTCCAATAATCAGATAGATCGACGAAGTTCTTGTCATTGTAGAGCGCGAGAGAGACTTGGTCGCCATTGAAAGTCCATGAGCCGAACTTCATAATGCATGTTTGCTGATCGAATGGAAAATATGTTACATCAATCGTACACGAACTCTGATAAATCGCTGGCGGCACCCAGAGTACCTCGCCGTTCGGGTATATCAGCACGTTGCTTTTGTAACGAACTTCATAGTTGCCGTCAGCGCTATAAACAGAGTAAATATTATTATAATAATAAATATATAATTATTGAAAATATAAATGTAAATGTGTTTTTGAAAGAAAAGTAAAATTTTAACTGTTTAATCGCCATCTCTGACAGAAAAATTGAAAAGTAAATTATTGTTTTACATTTCGTCGCAATTAATTAAAATAATTTTGAAGTAATTGTAATTTTGTAATAATCTATTTTAAATATTGATTAATATATATATATATATAAATTATATCCCGATTTTTATAAAAGCACATTATATTTAAAAGTGATATAAACGATTCAACGATTCATACACGATCAATAAGTTTTAGAAAATTGATAAAGTATACAAATAACTTCTCTGATATTCATACTTATTGAATAAGACTATATCTGGTTTCCACACTTTGTCGGGTGGTAATCTGAGAACACCGATACCGCCGTAATCCGCTTCGTCCCACTGCAACTGATAATCTATCCATACAAATCTCAACCATACGTTCGATTTCATAATCTGATTCTTTTCATTCTGAAAAATTTAAAGAATTTTAATTTGCAATTGAAAAAAATATTCTTCATGTATAATTTACTTGTATAATTTAAATATGCATTTTTCGCCATTATTTAACGAATTCACGCGAAAAAACGGAACATGAAAATCTCACCACATTGATCAGTTGCACGAAGGCGAGGCCAAACTTCACGTGCACTTTCTCCGTCATATTTTGCACTGGTCGGATGAGCTTATTGTATCCTCTGAACAGATCTCGCACCAATCTCTCTTCATCCTCGGAGCATAGACCTGCAAGTAAGGCGATTATTGCGATTAACGGGACGCGTCCGGTCGACGGGACTCTGGATCGCGTGAGATAAATTGCGCAAATTAGAAACTCGCACGCCGCCTCGTCTCTCTCTCGTCATTACACACTCCACTTTTCTCTCGGGGATGTCAAAAAATATTGGTTACTCCTACATCCGAACGCTGCACTTCTCCAGCGGCGCGCGAGTCTTTTTTCCAAGCTTCATTTTGTCGCTGCGGAAACGGGCCTTACCGACGCACAGAATCGCCGAGATCAGGAATAGTCGCACGAGACGCAGGCAAAAATACATTTTGGGCGGGTTCGCTGTGGGGTTGGTTGTGGTCCCACCCGAACGCTCGAACGCGCCGCGAGCACAGCCGTCACCACCGCCGTACCTCCACCGCCACCACTACGGATCAATATAGAAGCGCAGACGCTGGCGAATAATTGCATTTCCTTCCTTGCAACCCGACACACCGAATCCACCCTTGTCGAGCAGTTGCGATCCTCGTCATCGTACACCCTCACAATCTCCGAGGACCCATCGTTGAAGACATCACCGAAATTGCTACACGATCGCTCAGCGAAAAAGACTATTGTGACGACGAAGCGAAGGAACGCACCACCGGGCGTAGCGAGATTTTCAACGCGCCAGAGTAAACTGAGCTACCCCTCGAGAGGTTGGCAGCTAGGGGTGGATAGCCGTCCTTGCGACGGTTACGCTGCTTTACCGAGGGATTCTGGACAAGTCGTGGAGAATAGAGATGCATAGAGAGGAACTGATAAATTCAACGTCGTTTTCATGTGGTCTTGTTAACAAAATTTTCATAGCAAAACTCTTTCATTTTCAGAAAAATCGATCAAATTAAAAATTTCATAAGAAGGGAGAAAAGAATTTTTCAAAATAATTTACATTTATTTGGAGAGGAAAAAAATAGAATAAATATTAATTAAATTTAGCTAATATATTTTATTAATTATTATTGCATCAATTACATATCCTAATATATATTTCAGTATTATTCTTATTAATTGTAAAATTTGTGCTAACGGACATGCATTATGATGCATTACTAATTTTATTCGTGCATAATTAATATATTAATACATTAATTGGTACGCTGGATAATTTATAGATTCTCGACATTATGATAAAGATCTAATTTTGTATACAATAATAATTATACATTGGACTTTTACGAAATTTCCCTTATATTTCCCTTATAAAGGGATAATTGTTGAAATTTTCTACATTCTGTGTGTCGCGCATAAACCATCGGCTACGTACTTTAGAACTTTAGGAGAAGCTATGTTGAAATTGCAATTATGGATTATCTCGTTTCATAACTTTTCGGTAACATATAGGCCGCATTGTAGGGAAACGGCAATGTTACGCACAAGTTTGGAATTGTTTAGAAAATACGCACCTATTCGAGAAAGTTTCCTTACGCATTATCCCTCATTATTATGCCAACGTGAGTGCACAACGTGATATCCGTCATATAACGAACGCGTATAATTATATATTATCGTGAAATATAATATTATAAGAGTCTTCCGTAAGAAATTTACACATCTCGAGTCACGGCTTTTGCAGAGTTTCCCCAAATTGAATTTTAAATTCATCGTCATTTACATTTCTATTAGCTCGTTACCCATGCATTACCTTTTCATAGAACGCGATAATCGGATAGAACTCGATGCAGAGGCCACGGTAGTGCAGTGATTTTATAATGGTGATCAAAGAGATTTTGGGTAAACGTTTTTCAAATAATTTACCGATGTTTTGTATTTGCTAGAAAAATTCTATATCCCAGTCAGCAACTACTATTTTTTAAATATTTTTTAGATATTACAAATATAAAATATTTTATTTATAAAATATTTACAGTCCCCTTAAAATATTTTTAAAATAAAAATTTATTTATTAAATTGTATCTGCAATATTTTTGGTTACTTTTATTTATTATATTTTGCTTTGTTGCAAACAAACAATTTGCAATTAGTTTTAGTGCAACAGTTTTCCATGTGATAATTGTCCACCGTTCAATATTGGGTAAATATCTTTACAAGTACATGCTGTGGCTATTAGCAATGCTCCATCTAAGTTTGACCATTGGTATGTAACAACATGCTGTGGTAAATGTTGCTATTGGAACAACATCGGCAAGAACACACGTAGAATAGAATTGATGACGACATTGCTGTTGCAGTTGAACTATTTTGAAGTATTTTGAAGGCCAGAATTTTGGAAGTATTACTATTGCTAGTATAATTAGTATTGATGGATATTAACTTGAATCGATGATAAAGAGAGATATTACTCTTGAAACAGGATCGGAAGTTGTAATATTACTCGCATATAATTTCTTTGTGGAATATGTTGAAACATCATTGATATTAAATATTTCTGGTATTATTATCCTTTAAGGGGTTATGCGGGTTTTATAGGCCAAGAAATAGCATGTTTTCTCGATTTTTTTTTGAAGATACTACATGAATTGTAGTATCAAAACTACCGTGAAGCTACTTTTTCCAACTTCAAGCAGCTGTCAACGGCTGAATTTTAAATATTTTTTTGGAATTTTTAGAAATATTGTTTAAAGTGTGTACTTTTATATGTAACATTTAATAATTATACAATTCATGTAGTCTCTTCAAAAAAAAAAATCGAGAAAACATGCTATTTTTTGGCCTATAAAACCCGCATAACCCCTTAATGTTACAATTTGGATACATTAAGAATTAGCAATGAGACATCGCAGTGGAATGCTCCAATTATGAGATAACGATGTCAGTGATGACGTCCAGACGAACCCGAATATTATTCGGGTTCGTCTGGACGTCATCACTGACAATAAGTCAACGTTGGACAATGCAGTTTCTCGATGGATTTTTACATCAAAGAGGCACTATAAAATTTCATATCGAGTAATTCCACATCGATAACTGCAGACGAATTTAACGGCGTCGTACGAATCACGTCAGGAGCAATCAACGACGGCTCAGTTGACCAGAAACAATAACTCCGGAAACTCCAAATAGACGAGATCGGGCAATAACGGTGCGCGCTCAGTAAAATAGCACGCGAAATCCGCGATGTATCGCACCTCACACAGGAAACAAAGCCGTCGTCCGCCTGCATGCATTGGGCCGCATGCATGCGCGCTTGGTCCACCGCAAAGCTACACGCGCGCATACAGCCGTGTGTGTATGCATCGGTACGCGTTATTGTTTGATCAAGCGACGCCGACGCCCGCGTGCAACTGCATCGAAGTAGACCACGTATGACGAGGTACACAACTTGGCCTGAACTCACTGTACTGCAACGAAACTGCACGCAGCGTCCGCTTTTTCAGGAAAATATTTGCAGTCGCGGGCACGGCTCGCTTTCTCTGCCACATGCATGCGTTCGTCGCGCGGAGAACTCTTCAAAGACTAACTATTCGCGTTCAAAACATGGAGTAACAAATTTCGAAACTCGATGTGGCTCGACATGAATATTTGTTTTATTTTGTTTGACAGACTATATTGTTAACGTTCTGTCGCGGGATTTATTTTGTGAATAACATTCCAAAATAACGAAAAGAAATTTATTATAAAAGCGTAGATAACAAATTTTAAACTTGTATATCGTTAAAAATTATTGGTCACTTTTTCATCGACATGACTGTGAAGAATAATGCGATACTGATTACGTTATGTATGTCTGTCATTCGTAATTACACGTTTGGAAAATAAAATGTATAATGTTTATTGTTTAAGCATGAGTACATCTACGGTCCAGCTTCAATTCTTTAATTAAAATGAGAGAAGCAAACGCATTTATTTTCGCTTGGAAGAGCATAATCCCTTTCGGAGGATCATTACTGTATTACCGTGGACCACTTTACGGTATTAACAATGCGGTTTTTTCTTTAATTTAATGGACACACATAGCCATGCAGGCGCATCCGTTTTTCTTTTTTTTTTTAGATCGTGCATTTAAAGCGGCCGCAATCGCTAGCTGAAAGCCACCCGTTCGTTCTCAGTATGGAGTGAAGTAAAAATTTTCACTTGCACGAAGACGAGCATTTCACGGCGCGTGCGATTTCATAAAACCCCTCGCGCCATCGCTCATTGCGATGGAAATTCAGTGGCGATAAAACGCGTCGGGTTTTATCACCCGTAATGTAAAAAAATGCATAAACTAGAGGCGCGTCGGGATAGCCGTAAAAAACACGTTACTTCTATATTAAGGCGCCACGACTGCAGCAAGGCGCCCGTACGCGAGTTACGATCGCATCGATTATTTCGGCAGACATGTAAATCGATAAAATTGGATTTTCCCAAAAGAAAAATCATCTAACACTATTTGTTTTGACAACACAATTTTCTTTCTGCGAGCTTCTCATAAAATCTTATATTCATATCGAATATTATCAAGCAAATTGGTGTTTTTGTATAGTATCTTCGATGAAACATCATATTTTAATGTAAGCAATTACATAAATATATAGCGTAGATAATTTTGCTTCGCATTTACCATACATTTAAAAATCAATTTGAAAATATATTTTAAAAGGTAATTTAATGAGATTTATTATAATGAGATTTATAATTGTGTTAATGCATAATAATGTGTCACACAACTAAAGTAAGGAAAGAGAATTATATAAAATTTTTGTTTTGTTAAAATTGTTTTAGAATTATTTATTTAAAGTTACAAGATTGGGACAAATGAAATCCATTAAATAACTCGAGTTAATTATACTATAATATATTTTTTACTTTTACATAACGAAGCAATTTTGAATTATATAAGTCACCTATCCGCGAGATTAATTTTTGCCTTCAGGATAGCGACAATAAAATCTGCAGAAATCTAATAAAAAATCTTATTTGTTTCACAGAGACAAAGAAGACTTCAATAGAACTAATTAATGCTCCTTTTGTCAAATTTGCATTCGTCGACGGCCATTGTACCATTCTTAAGTACTTAAATGGGCTCTCCCGTGAAATTGGGTCCGTTTGACAATTCATTCGGTTAATTTATTTTTTTATTACAACCCACGAGGAAAGTCGCATTGTTATGACTTCAGCGCGATCAGCGCCAAGTAAAACCTTTGTTCTAGAAAAGATTCAAATGTGATTGATGAAATCAAAATCTTGTCGTGAGGAGCAAATCTCTTTGCTTAATTATTTCATTAAAATATAGTAAGTATAGTAAATATAATAAAATATAATTGTTTAAAGTTTTTCTTTTTCTATTCGCGAAAAAGATGAATGCAATAAATTTTAAAAGTTTATATAGAAAACGCAATGGATTCCATAATAAAAAGAATTAAGCAATTATTCTGAAATGACATCAATTCAAATATAAAATGTTTACATTTGATATCCATAATTTTTCGTGACAATGACTCTCCTTTCCGTCCCCAGAATTCTACATTTTCGGAATTACTGTACATTCCTTGGGAGATTTGCAAGAATTAAAATTTCAATGAGGAAAATATAACTTTCATGTGCTGTACCTCTTTTCTAAGTTTAGAATTATAATTCAGGACTTTGTGCATCCATCCGAAGATTGAAGTGTAAGCCTTGTTGAAATTCTACCTTGTGACGCAATAAGCTCCGATAGTGGCGTTAAACTCGAGGATCAAGCGAATAACGAGCAAAGTTACCGTCAATCTTCACGTAAATCGCAGACAAATGACCACTTCAGCATATGTCCGGCCCGCCCCTTTGTCTTCGTGGATATCGTTCGCCTATCGATCCCGCGCCGGTCAATATCTCGAGGTTCTCAATTAACCACCAAGCTGCCGATCCAGTGTTCCCGTGGCAAACGCCTTAATCCTTCCGCATCCACCTAGACACGTACATTGGCTTGTCGGTTGATCAAACCGACTCTATTAATCGATTCTGGCAAACTCGAATGCGGATCAAAGCTTTTGACAAACCTCCGCGCAAATTCCTGCCATGGCACAGCAATAATCCGGTAAAGTATTCTTATTGTTAGATAATTTAATTTAATCAAAAATGAAATGAAATTTAATTTTAAATATTATTAATACATAATGCATAAAATGTACTGAGATGAAATTTTAAATCTTATTCAATTAAGATTACACTTGAAGCATCTACAACGTTATTACATGAATTACAAAGCTACATAATATCCTCTTATTTGTCACAGAGATTAAATTATCTGACATTATTCTTTAATTGGTCTTATAATTATGCATTCACTTTATAATTAGCAATGTAAAAAGAATAAATTAAAATATCGATATTATCGACAGCTTTGATGTCAAATATTCAAAGCTTTTAATCTACGAAGCTAAAATTTGCAAAGTAATAATGTAATAATGCCTATGAATATGAAACAACTGCGACAAACTGAATAACCAACAAAGCATTCCGTTAGTCTTCGAGCGTAATGTCAATCTGATAATTTGATTCAGCGGTGTGTCATCGGCAATCATTAATTATTCGCAACAAATGATCGCAAGCTTCGCGCTGCGGACAACGATCGATTTGGCGACGGCGTAATCCGCCGCGCCATTAGATAAATCGTCCGTTCGACAAATAACATGGCAAAAGGACAAACTAATTTAATCTCAGTATTCGATGCATCTCGGCATTTCTCATATTTGCCCGCGTCGAAATTGCGAACGCGCAATCGACGGATGGTGCGCGCGGCACGATATTTACATATAACAGCGGCAAATAGCGGACGCCGAAGATATAGGTAGATCCGGGATGTTCCACAAATTTCCAACGTGTGGAGGAATCGCGCCAAATTGCTGACGTGAACGCGACATGACGTTACCAAATCGAGACTGACAGTCGCGCAGACACGATACTCCTTTAAGATCGATCTCACGCTAGGCGAGCTGTCTAGTTAAAGTAAGTACATTGCATTTGTCTGCATGTGTATGCATGTGAATCAATATTTGATATGGACTGAGAACGGCACGTTCATCTTTTCACTGTCAAGTCACACGGCGACATTGATTGATCACTTTTCTTCTTTGAGAAATTTTTGTAATTAAAATGTTGATTATACAGCATACAACTAGAGTAGTTCAATTTTTACATAAATGTGGTACTTTCTAATTACAAAAATGTAAAAGAATTGTGTAGAAAAATCTCACCGGCATATTGCAAAGTACAAAACATTTTTATTCGTTTGTGGAAATAATGTGGCATGAATGGGCGGGGCGATGCGGAAACTGCAATGGGGTTGCTACATACTTAATAATCCGTATTGGGGTTCTACGCTTGCCCATTGGGGAGCAAACTGCTTGTTTGCATATTGCTCATTTGACAGGAACTTAAAGATCGTTAAACGGGCTCTCTAAATATCGCGTGGGATATTCTAATTCTATCCGTTTCTTTCTAGTTACGTCTATTAACAAGTCAAGTTTTGCATTTTTTATCGCATTGCTCAACAAGAAGCAAAGAAGCTTAAACGATGGGTGAAATTTAAGCAGCTTAAGTTTAACGCCACTAGCTAGCAAGGAAGATTCTGCCTCGCATTTCTTTTTTCCTTCGCTTTTACCTCGTATCAAAAATTAATTGCGCAATTGCATTATGTAATTCGACATTAATAGATAATTGGGGAATAAATTAATCGCGTCATTAACGACGGCGACAACGTGTTCAACGATTATAATGTATTAAATGCGACAAAAATTATCCATACATTAATATCGAGTCGGTTTTCGACATTGCACATAAGCGCGCATTTTACATATCGTAAATGTCCTCCCCGAGGCTCCTTCACGAGACAATTGTCACCGCTTCCCCACATATTGACTGCCTTTAAAGCATGCCACCCCGTTTGTTTGCCCCTAGCAGTCAACAGCAAGTCGAGTTTTCCGCTTTGTTGTCGATAATTCGCCGTTTCGTTTAGCGCGGTTAATGCGAGTGCATCCGCTAATGCTTCTTCCGCGACGACTTACGAATCTGCGGAGCTGCGCTAATTGTTGCGGTACTAATCAGCTTAACTAGTCGAGTGAGCAAGTGAACGTCCACACACGTGCTTCCTAAATGCATTAACGTAACACAGGAGGATCTGCCAACCGAGCGATTTCCTATCGATTTTCAGAGTGTCCCGTCGCCGCACAATTGCAACACGAAATCGCATTTCTCCGTTAAAGCTCCGAAATATCATTTGATAAAATCGACCACGTGTATTTCTGTAAACAAAATTATTTTATGTTGCATTAGCTGCATATATTCGAAATATCTTCGTTATTTTTTACTTCGTTATTTAATGATATAGCTTCTTTAATTTAAAGCAGATTTGTTCTTAATGAGAATATTGAAATAGCGAATTAATGAATAAATAATTATTGATATAGGATAATAATAAATAATAATAAAGTACTTTTCATAATTTATGCTTATAAAAAGAAAAAATCGGATATATTAATATTTTTCTTTATTCTTTTGCAGCAGAAATTTATTAGTAGAGAATAATAAAAGTAATATTTTATTATGTTGTATAAACGTACGCATCCAGAAGTAGCCGATAAATAACCTGAAACATTACTTGTTATCAAATTAGCGTTATAATGAACTAAATAGCAAATTAAACTAGTCACTACAAATATCAATATTCTGTTTATAGTTAATGTTAGCATGATACATCATTAATAATTTCCATTGTCAGTTTATGAATTGGGGAGAGATGATTGATTGCCAATTCAATAATTTCGTAGTTACTCAATATTATTTGTAGCCGTAATTTTCAGCATTTATTGTGTGATTAATTTTTTTATATTCACATCTTTGTATTATTAAATATCTATTTTAGATATCTTAAAAATGATTATTATATTTTTTAAAATATTGAATAGGTTTTAGATATCGAATGTATACAATTTAATGTAAGAAATATAAGTACAAAAGAAAAACTATAATTTTTTTCATATCATTTATCAGAAAAGAAGAAAGAGAGGTAGAACTGTTCTTAGAAACATATTATATAAATAATCTTGATTCTGTATATACATATAAGACTGCTTATCGGTTTTCACTTTATCGAGTTCTCATTTCAGCGGCAGATTTTTGTTTCATCCATTTAAATGACCAGCTGTCGTTTTAATGAAAGTAATAGCGACACAAAAAAGCTAACATATAGACGACGTCGATATAGAAGAGTACATTCAACTCTCCAATTATTAAGAATCTTAATTTAATTATTGTGTAAAATATTTTCTCCGCAATTAATAATACATACAAGCGACAGCACAAATAACTTTTATGTAATTGTACGCTTCGGTGGCGTACGTATTTCACGAACAGAATCAAATTATTGTTGTAGCGATCCTTCAATTTAACCATTCGTTCGTAATAGCCATATTAATTTGGTACGTTTCAGGAGGCCGCGCATAATTATCGATTTCTGAATTAGTCATGCAACGAGGTATAATCGCCCAAGGGCGTTGAAATGACAGCGGCAGTATCGGTGAAGATGACAGAGACGTGACGCGACAACGATGATCCACGGAAGGGCGAAAGAGGGTGCGCATGTAAGAACTGTAATTGATGGCGTCCTGTTTTGACAGGACTACATTACACAGAGGATTTAGGTACGATCTTGTTCCGCTCCCGAATATCTCACTCTCCTTTCTGGTCCCGTGAGTTAACGAACATTTCTACGAATATCTATATTTGCACATTAAGAATGAAGAAAGGAAGAAATTTTCGTAAACAATAAAGCATTAAAAACTTTCGTAAACAATAAAGCATTAAAAACTGTCTTAAAATAATATCCAAAATTATGCAATGTTATCTATAATATTGCAAATTGATTATTGACGGTAAACAGTTGATAATAAAAATATTTAATTATTAAGAAAGAATATAATATTTTCATCTCTCTTTTATTTTTAATTATTAATCTAAAATATTCGTTGTTATAGTTAAGACAAATATGTTTTTATTATGTTTTCCCTCTTATTATAAACTATTTTAATAAATATTGTATAAAATATACAATGTATACATGTGCTGCTTTTTTATGTATTTTTCAAATTATTCAATTTTTCTGGAACATATTCCGAGTTGAGCTTCATCAACTTGAGTTAATGAGTAAATAACAGTAGCGTGTTTAGTTCTGCGAATCGAAGTTCTTCTCTTTCTCTCGTCCCGATAAATTTTCAGTTATCACTTTTCTCACGACCATCAGGAATGACTGACGTAGATTAATGACAGCGCTAAATGTCGAGAGAGATGAAACTGATAAGAATAACGGAAGAGTCGCGGATTTCCGCTTCACAACTTCTGTTTTACCTCACAATCAATCTCTTCTTTTACTTGGTGGTAAATTGGTCCACACTTATCGTCCGCATTTATTAACTTTCTTTTGGAAAAAGTGTTCTGTATCTTCGATTTGTTCATAAAGCTACAAGTAAATTTTTGAGCATTAGCTTTATATCAATGCATTTTGAACAAAGATATGTATCGAAAGGTAAATCAACAGCACTTTAGTTTTGCTCTAAATACTCATATCTTCAAAAATATAAATAATCAATATTTATTTCATACCGATTACATATCAATTATATACATCTTTGTACATGATTAACGCACAATAATATTTGTTTTTTCTGATACCATTTTTCTGATCTGATCTGTTCGCTTCAATTATTGCAATAAATTAAAAAATCAGAGAGTAAAAAATCTCTTTCTCGCAACGTTCTGACTATAATGAAATTCCCGAGAGTTAGAACGTCGATTAAAAAAAAAAGGGATCGAATTGTAATTACGAAATGCGGATCGGCAGCTGCGTTTACAATGATAGCGATGAGAAATATCGAATTAATCGAGACTTCTGTTGGATGTAATCGAGGCACGTTTTGCTACAAGCGCAGATGCTGGGAAGATTTCTCTCTCCTTTGCAATACGTTATTTTATGCGCGTTTCATTATTGATCTACTGCTTGTCGGCTATAAAAAAAAAATATAGAAGGGAGATTCGAATGAGATCTGATTAAACCGTTAATGGATTTTTCTGTTGACAACAGATGTTTTGTTCTTACTGACCTGTCATTTGCGATGCTGACGTTGATATTTTATTCAGAACGCTTTTTAATTACACGTAATCGATGGCACGTCATTAAATTTGCATAAAATATATTACATGTCTCGAGTATTACTTATTCATGAAGGACGTCGCTCAGAGATAATAGCCGGATCGTCTGTGGAATTTTCAAAAAATATGGCACGCCAACGTACAGGATTTTGCACTTTAGGCATCGATTATTCACGATAAATGCTACAAATATTGAAGATCGGCGCAGTAATCCTGGCAAAAAGCATTATAATGTTAACTGCACGTTCAGTCTCATTTTTCATGTAAATTCCTTCATATGCTGACTGCCAAGTGAGAGTTCAATATTATTATAGAATATAAATGGCACAAATCACAAATGGCGATATGTACACGTGGCATCAATTTTAAGATATTTTACATTTAAATATCTATTGCTCTTTTACATTATTCTGAGTAAGAAAATAAAAAGAAGAATTCGCGCGCCTTGATCCATGCAATATTACCTGAACAGATTTTTCATTATTTAAAAGCTTTTACAATTTTTACAGTAATTATAAAGTTTTAATTCAATAGCGCAAAAAAGTAATGATGAAAAAAATCCTTTCTTCTACATGCTTCCACATAATAACTAGATGATAAAAAATTGAATCATGTCGAGGGATCGGTATCGTTTGACTTGCGGAGCATAGAATACACGCTCAGAAAGGGGCCGATAACGAGGATCTATATAATACCCTACCTATCGGATATCCGTATGTTCGCCGATAACGACGAGGATAGTAGTTCTCTTCTACGTGACATCATTTTTTGTCAGCAACGTCGTGGTCTGAGAAATTAAAGTTCGAGAGAAAATACTCGACCGAAAGAAGGTTTCGAAAAAGAGATTGTGTGGTTAAGCACGGAAAATGATGACGAGGAAGAAGAATTTACATTTTCAGGTAGGAATAAGCAGTGAAAGACCGACGGAATGTTGAGGGAAATGATAAGATTCAGGTCCCGGCAGGAAAACGATCTTGCTCTGGTATTTGATGAATTTGTTTTCGAAGCATCTCACCACACGTACAGTCAACTCTGAGAGGAATGAAGGGTTCTCTATTGACAAAAATATGAAACGAATTCATGGATGCATGAAAAAGAGAGAAAGAAAGAAGAGAGAATTCTTGCAAAAGCAATCTGTGTCGATCATTTTATTATATACGATATACATATATAATATGCAATACACGTAATATGCATTACACTGAAATATCTCATATGATGCAGGAATTAAAATCATGTTTCTGAGCAAACAATTATAAATATAAATTAACGTGGTCAGAAGTTAAATAGCATGTAATCAAGGTTCTGTAAAGTAAAATTTATTTTTGATATTGCTAATTTGTAAATTATTTATTTAACAGAATAATTTTTACAATACATTAAACGTTAATACATTTCTGAAAACAAAAATCCTTTGCGAGGGATTTATTGTTCGCCATAAATTCGATTAATATATCGCAAAGATACGCTCTTCTCGTTTAATTGTACCAATTAAAGTGTTCCAAAACAATACAGAAGGTTTGCACTTACACAAATACGTACGTAAACACATATAGAGAAGCTGTATGAATCCGAGAGGAGCCTCAAGCAACTCCGAAGGAGGAAGAAAGAACGAGGGATGTAACTTCCCATTCGCTTCAATGGAATGTGCACTCGGTGCTTAACATTCGCATTCGATATTCTCGCTTCTTTGTCGCCGAATCGCTTTAGCCAGGAAGGTAAACGAGATGGCTATATCAGGATCGGAAAGTACGGAGGAACGAAGTACATGGCTGGAAAGTTGCGGTGAGGGAAGGAGAAAGGGAAATAGTCTGTTAGAGAGATGGTCAGCGGGAATGGGAAAGAGAGTGAGAGAACAGAGAAGAAGGCTTGGTCGCTGGTAGTACTTGTATATACACGGGTGTACGTAGAGGATGAACAAGCGGGAGAAGGAGAGGAGAGAGCGAAGTGAGATGTAGAAGGGATACGCCGCAACCATCAGGATTCGATCGAGTCTGCCGGTGTCCTTGTTCGGATTTCAAATACAGATAGAATTCAAGGCATCTTCCTCGGCGTGTCGACACAGCCAATGTCTGTGTCTGATCCCGGAATGATGACGAGACAGCGGTGTACAGGTAGGACAGCGAGCGGTCAGACTGAGAAAGGAGCTACTATCCGTTTCGGTGGCCGAAGGTTTTCACCGTAGAGTAGAGTATGCGAGTGTTTATGTATCTGAAAGAGAAGCTAAATGAAAGGAGAATAAACGAAAGGTAAGAGAAGGAAGAGCGTGCCGGAACTCCCAGGAATGTCCAAGTGATATCGCGGACCCCGTATGATTGTGAAACGAGCGTTTCTAACAATATAAATGAAATCAGACATATTAATGGGGAACAAACTGCACTGTGCAATATCATCGGTAAATGAAATTAATAGCGATTTTCGTACAATAGACATTAAACGCTGGACTATATAGACAATTATTGAATATTGAGAAATTAGAAGACTTAAATTAATGACTGATTTTGTAACTGCATATGGCGCGTTTAATATTCGCGTTCGCGGCATCATTAACGGCATTGGTGCCAAAGGTCGATTTTAAAAGCCAATTAAATTAATACGATATCAGACAAAACACAGAATTCGATATTTGCATAATTTCGTTAGAGAAGGTGGAGAATAAATATTTTCGTCGCCGCATTAGTGAGCCTTAATAGTTAGTAAGTTAATAAAATTAACGCCAACTTTGACCTCGTTCCAAAATTTCGTTGCAGTAGTTTTCAACTCTTGCGTACGCTTCCTTATTCAATAATCCTGGAATTAATATCTCTGGTTAATAAACAACAGGTATTAAGCGCGGTCTTGTCGAATTTATACCGAGATACGCGGGGAATTATTATTTCTTTAAAAATATGTAAATACCGAATGTTAATGCATCAATACATTTACAATACATTGATACAGCCAAAAATTAATCCATCAAATTAAGATAATTAAACGCGCTGATAAATACCGGAAAAATGCACATCCACAAGTTTCACATTTATTCATAAATTTTTCGCCGATTACATGACTCTGCATTAAAACATTTATTCTGATAACAATAATCATTTTAAAAAAGGAGCCAACTGCGCATACACACGAAATAACAATATTTCAAGGTTTCACGATATCAGGTCTGCATTTTACAGATCGATAAATTTGACTGTATGCTCCGCTATATGCGTATATCTCGCAATGTGAGCTGTCAGATATATCTTTATTTGCATTTTCTGCCGCGGGACTTGCGTGACATTACAGTAAAATAATTATTCCAATAAAGGAAGTGCACTTTTCGATAAGAGCTATATCGACGCGGCGGAAAATAAAAATGAATATACCGAACACTATGCCGTGTAAAAAAGTTGGACCGCATATATCTCGATATTAAAACGCTCCGTTTACCGGCGCTGACCTACATCCCTTCATTTCCGTTTTTACTTTTTTGCCGGTCAGCAAGAACGTATTTTCCGCAACTCCGGAAACCGTTTCGGACTCCCCAAAAAGGAGAACTCCGCGGGAAACGCGAAGAGTGAAGTGGCCGGAAAAAACCGCGATAGAAAATTGAATGAGAATTAAAAGAGTGTGTACTACAGAAGGAGGGCTAAATCAGAGAAGTGAGCGAGCGAAATGCGAAAACGAAACGCGTAAAGAAAATCAAAGCCGTGGGTCTGCCTGTGCCATTACTCCGACACTGGCATCCGCCACGTCCGCTCGCTCGTTCTCTCGCTACACCCTCTCGCTCGTGCTTTCATCTGGCGAACGATAGAAAGGGAGATCGCACGCGGCACGTTGGCGCGAGAGACCCGGAGAACCGGAGAGAAAGACAGAGAGAGAAAGAGAGAGAGAGAGTGAGAGAGAGAGAAAGAAAGAGAGAGAAAGAGTGAGAAGAGGGACCGTGGCGGGCCGAAGAGAGGCCGGAGATGGAAGGGTTTTCAGAGAAGATCCGAGAGAGACCGAAAATGCGCCGCGCGACGCGATAGACGGGGAAAGGTGCAGCGGGGGTGTTCCAAACCATCGCGATGGTGGGGATGGACCGCGGCGGGTCGAGTCGTGGGCGCGAAATGGTCGTTGGGAGAGGGAGGGGGACGCGGGAGAAGGGAGACGAGAACCGGGTGCGAGAGAGTGAGAGCGCGCGGACGGCGGGAGGGGGGAGGGGGAGTACAGGCGCGGAGCGAGGAGCGACCCGACCGACCAACCGTCTACCAGTCAGTCATCCGTGCTCCGTCGTACGAGTGAGATCGCGGCGGTACGCTCGCTCGGTGTGGTTACTCGCGCGCGCGCGGCGACGACGACGACGACGACGACGACGACGACGACGACGACGACGACGACGGCGGCGGCGGCGGCGGCGGCTCGACGTCGTCGTCCGACGGTCTGCAGGTCGCCGGTGCAGACTTGACGCGGCGAACCGCGCCAACATTCGGAGGTGCAGCTGAGTGCAGCAGCAGCGGTCCGCTTCCCGCTGTCACGCGCAACCCCTCGTCTTCCGCGTTCCTTTCGGAGAAGGCAAGGCGTGGACCTGGAGCAAGAGGGACTCGGCTGACTCGCGGCGATTCCGCACGCGAAGGGTGAGTGAAGTTTGTAACGGTTGCTACGCGCGCGATCAAAATGCGCGTACGTTGCTCCGCTCGCGACATGTGATCGTTTCTCTCCTCCGGCTGTCGCCGTCCAGCGAGACGCGAATACCGTTAGGCAGCGAACCTCTCGCCGAGGCCGTGACGCTGTGAATTCAGCGGCGAAAGGTCTCTCTCTCTCTCTCTCTCTCTCTCTCTCTCTGTCTCGCTGCATTTCACGCGATTCCGAGAATTTTCGTAGGGAAACCCCTCCCTGAAAGTGAAACGATTACGCCCGCGAAGTTACATGATGTCGCGGAACGCGAAGGTCAGGGACGCACGTAGCATGTATCGTGGGAATTATTTTGAATCGGTGTATGTGTTTACGTCGCTCCCGCTCGTTCCGTTTCGGAGTCACGAGACGCGCGTCACGTGCGTCGGCCTTCACGCGCGCGGGAACCGCATTAATTTTGAACTAACGCGCGTACATGATCGTTTACTTTTAGATTTAATTACTGTGTACATTTCTTTTCTCTGTAATATGCAGCTCCGTTACGTTCAAGAGATACTTAGTATTCCCACTCACGTGTCTCAAATTAATATTCAAAGGGATTTAGTATCGCTTATAATTCTTAAACAGAATAATGAATAAGAGAGGTAAATCGTGATAGCTTGTTAGAACGCAGCCAAGTCTTTTCTCATATTCTATTTGTTTTTAACGAAATTCGAACTTTAAATATTTTATATTTTCGATTTTTATTTTAGTGAAAATATAACAAATATAACATATACTTACCTAAAATGTTTTTTTGTCCATACCAAATGTTG